>DWQL01002034.1:0-10411 GCA_018231265.1 Noctuana haematospila
TTATGTATAGCGTAACATGCGTCGCATTGTGAGTGTTTCGTTCAGAATATAATATATCATTTGAATATAATTATATTCATTAATAAATAAGAACAAATAAAAAAGAAATCTATTGGTAAATGTGTAGTTTTTATAACAAAAATTATAACTCCCGTTACGAAAACGACCGACTTCATAATGATCGCGCATATAATATACTTAATGCTAAGACTAATTTATATGGTTTTCTCATAGATTCCATTGTCAGAACTTTACTAAATTGACAACGGATCACACGTAAAATAGTGGAGCGCCTGGGGGTTTTCACCTCGGATTAGAGTTATAGTGAATGAATTAATATGATCGATGTGGGATATTGTTTTTGAAACTATAAATTGGGGTGTAAACTATTTAATTAATACACCAGTTTTCAAATTGAGAACCTGCTTTTTTTAACCACCGATTAGATTTATTTTAGAACCAATTTTATTGCTCGTATGTACCTACTACATACATACTCGTAAATGTACATTGTAGTAAAACAGAAAGATATAAATAAAATATAAAAATACAATGGAAAGTCACCGGCACCCTTAATACGAAAACTACAGTAATTACTTAAAACTCAAGTTAAATAAGCATAAAATAATATAAATTTAAACTTTAGGACACAAAATATAAGAAAAACATTTTATAACTATCATATATAACTATATTTACCTTAGAACATTTATATTTACTATTGAAAATACAAAAAAGAGTACAAAACAAGTGACTCTAGACGGAGGACGCTGTAAAAATAGGAGTTCAAGCTTCCACTCCTATTTAGTCCTCGGCTCAGCCAAAAACGTATAAAAATATCTACAAAATTCACAAAAACGAAAACCCGAGGCAGCATCCGTACCATTGAAATTTCCCCTAAAACCGGTATCAGTCATCAATTGTTCATCACACTCGTCGAACTCCACGTACCCGCTGAGAACATTCAACAAATTAACGTATAACGATTCAATGGCCCTTAGGTCTTTTAAGAATAGTAATCGCTTCCCGAATGGCTAAATCAAAATTTTGACTCTACACAATCCAATTTGAACCTCACTCGCTAGTAGTTAAAGTTGAATTCAGCTTGTAAGGTGCTCTAGTGCAAGTGCAGCCCGGGAAAATGGGGGTCGCAGGGAGGGAAGCCCGGCGGTCGCCCAGGATACGAGCTCGGCCCGGGCTCAGCTCCAGTCGGGGTGTAAACATCTCTTTACAAACTCTGCGCGGCACAAATCAATGAAAAATCAACTCTAAAGCACTACCTGAGAGTTCGAAATCGTATTGAACTCAAATCTGTAATATGAATTAGCGACCTATACTGCGATATGAGTATAAAAAGAAGCTTAGGGAGCTCTCGTTGCATTTCCGTGTACCTTATTTCTAAGGCATAGCGGCTATTTTGTTGTGTTCAATGCATTATTAATGCTTTCAGAATTGTGAAAATCGACCTTACGTCCATGACAATACGGTCGTTAAAAATTTGAAGCGTCCTGCAACCGCTTTCCAAGCACTAATTCAGTTATTTTTAAGCATTCCTTTTTTGATCGCACTGAAAAATGTACTTTGTTTGTGAGTAATAGAGCTCATTTCTATTTATGAGTGCAGTATGGGGGAAAATGGGGGCCCCATTCATAATCATGGAGACATCGAACGCTCAGGTGTTTAGGTTCCAGATTTATATTATTTTGCGTCTCCTTCGTAATCTATTACATTATTTATACGCAATTTTTGCAAAGTTATACGTGGAACTGTTCTGGTTTTCCCTTTGATAAATGCGTAAACATTTAATACCTACATTACATTGTGGATTCATTTTGTTTTGATTTATTTGTTTTTACAAACCGCGAGCGTTTTTTATTGTAAACGTGTTTGTAGATTGATTAAAGACACCGGTGAAGACACATTTGTTTTGCTTATAATTGTTTTTTATACTCCTGGCCACAAGTCTTTTCCTACAATCGAGTAGGCTTGGAGCATACTTCACCACGCTGTTGTTTGGTCAAGATACGGATTAGTGACTAAACAAAGCCGGATGGTGTTAAGCCAGCCATAAAGCCTCCAACAAGGTTTAAAGACGGTTATCTAACGATAACAGCCAGGTGAGCTTAACGTGCCTTCCGAAAAACGAAAGCATGCATGGTCAGCCATCTGAGCACAGACCGCGACTGAGGTTGCTTACCTTGTAGGATTGCTTGCGATCGACACTACCAGCAGCTCATATTATGTTGAGAGACTCTGGTCTCCTTTATATTTTTATCTAATCACGATAAAATCATTTAAGCAAAATGAAAAAGAACTTCCAGCTCATAAAACAGAAAAGGTGAAATTAACTAGAGCAACTGTTCCCACTGAAAATGTTACATTTGAAATATTATTTCTGCATAAATGAATAGTGCTCAGTATTACACTGTTTAAGTTATAAAAGGGTAATGTTTTAAGCCATTTAAGGCTTGAAAACTTTGTAGGTATAAAAGCTGGGGAAAATACGAGTATTAAGATTTGTTACGGAATATTTTTTATAGTTTATTACTTTTTATTAATTTGAAAACCACGTTGGAAAAGTCATATACACACTTATAGAGAAGTCGCGATTTAAGGTAATGTGGTAATAATTTCCGGCACCTATCGAAGCATACATACATATTTCCAACTTCATAAGGAGTTTCCTGTTTTTATACTTTTAATGACTTATTGACTTTGAAGTTATGACTATATAATAGTCAAAAGTCATCGACTGATGTATCAACGCACAGGCCAAACCCTTAGGGCTAGAAACTTAAACTTCGCACACGTATTCCTCTTATAACGTAAGTATCCACTAAGATTCTTGGTAAAATGGTCCACTTACTTATGAAATCATCGCGGACGAAGTCGCGGTCATAATCTAGTAATTCTATAATTTATAATTACGATATAATGAAGTCATAATGTGTATCATGTAACCCTTTACATATTTAAGATTAATATTTTAAACATTAATAAATCACTATAATACACCTGTGATGTAATAAACTGTTAATGTAATTAATTTAATATTATAAAGGTAAGCTTTCATTTCACTCGTCGCTCCCGAAGTTTCTTTGCAGACTCATTATGTTATTTGCACGCCGTAATTAAGCTAGTAGTTCGCAGTATTTGCAGAGCTGAAATTATGAAAAATTGTAGAGAGCTATAAGCTGGTGGTTTTAGATTTAATTTTTCTTACATTATATCCTGTATAACGCGATTGAGCAATTAAGTAAATAAAAAGCATAACGCCGGTTGATAGATTCGACAAGTTAAGCAACCTGGGCTGCGGTCAGTACTGGGATGGGTGGCTGCTTGTGGCGAATTTTATGCGCGTTTCTACGTGTAAGGACACGTTAAGCGGTCCGCCTCGCTGTTATTGACAGATGACTTTCGTTAAACCTGGTTAGAAGCCGGGCGGTTTAGCAACATCCGTGTCGTGTTGGCCACTAAACCGTATCCCCACCAATCCCCATTGGAGCAGCGGAGTGGAGTACGACCTAGGTGAATGAAATCTAAATTCATCGTTTAAACTTCTTCCCTAGGAATCGAACCTAGGACACTCCGATTAGTGGATCGGTATGATTGGTCACTACACCACATGGATCGTTTATATACGTACGTTTCAATGTAAGAACTTAAACACCATTTCCATAATTTTAACGACGTAAAAACTGCGTAATACTCGCTTAATTACAGCGAGCAAAATTACATAATGAATCTGCTAGAAAATCTGCGAGAGTGACTCGCAGCTTACATTAATTTCACTCTTACATTTGTGAGAGCAGATATCCATTTATGCAAATAGAAGTACTATTTTTTTATAAAGTAAACTAGCGCTTAGCAAATAGTTATTAATAAAAAGTATATTTTAGTAATAAAAAGTTTAAAACAAGACCGTAACTAAATGTTGATTTCCTCAATTCGATGATATTTAAAACGATTGATATACATAAATAGATCTGTATTGCCATTTAGCAAATTATATGCAACCGTTGCAGTTTTATTTAATTTATAATTTAATACATTTGTGTGGAGCGTAATACGTGAAAACGGACAGAATGTGTAAACGTATACCTCATAACCTTCGACTGGGTGAACGTATTTTGATAATTCTTTTTTTATTTGAAAGCTGGTACTTCTCGTGTGGTCCCATTTCAATTTGGACCAGTTCTGATCTGACACTGGCAATGGCATGAGAACCATATAAGTCTTAAATTTGCAAATTTGCATTAAATAAACATGTGCGCGATAATTTTGAAGTCGGTTATTTTCGTAACGCGAGTTATAATTAAAATAAATCAACTATACTTTTATATTAACGCCAAATTTGGCAACGATACGAACGTTTTACCATTAATTCAAACCGAGCCTAAATGAGCAGTGCTTGACACGCCGCAAAAAAGGCAGCACAGCCAACCGCCCACAAACCGAAAACTTAATTACGTCTAATACGAATTAACCGGAGCCTCTACGTGAAATTATTTCACAGCTCGCACGAGGTACTGACCCAATTTGCATTCACAAATTCAAATTTCACACTTCGTTCGATTTACACGGCGCCCGTAACTTCACTAATCAACTTACGCGGGACTAACGACTTACGTGGGAAATTGAAGAAAAATGTTACATAGAAACGCACTCGAGTACATGACCTCATAATTACGACTTTAATATAACTTGTTGCTACCCGCAAAAATACAGAAATGTTGTTAATGTTTTACGATGAACAAAATGGCGCCGCGCGGAGGAGAATGTGCAAAGTTTTGCTAATGGCGATACGATCGATTATGCGTCTTGTTTTAATGGTGATAAGGTCGAAGGTGTTTGTGTAGGTGGGTTGTTCGCAGAACTTTATGAGATTCCCTCCGTATAGCCTTTAATGGTCCGTCTGGGGCTTTTCTCGTAACTCGGACTCGTAAAGCGGGTTCCGTACAGTTCGTACGTACACCACTTCGCCTCTTAAAATTTCGTCTGCATCTTTAGACTGTGGCGTTGAGTGGAAAAATAATGAAAAATCCACTCGCATCGAATTTTTACACCAGAATATGTAGCATTCATGTGTAAAGACGATTGTTATTGCTGAAACTCAACGTGGCGCTTGACATAGATGCCTCATCATTCCAAAGACTAAGACAATTTTATTTAATGTTACACACGATACCCATGATCCAATAAAACCAATTAAAGTTTTACCTTTGCGCATTTTACATGTCCGAAATGCATGTAAAAAATCAGAGGTAGTCATGAGAACTGTGTAGTGAAATCTTTAAACTGTATTTTGAATTTTCAAACTGATACTTAAAAATTAAAATTTCATTTTTTTTTAAATTAAATTTGATCAGATTTTCACATCTATCAGCACCACGAACAACAAGTCTATATACCTATATGTTACTCATCTGACATCCCATTACATGTTTCGCATACTCAAACTTTAGCCATATACGTCGTAGACTCGTAGACTTGTGTAACCCGCGTAGCACCATTGCTACGAATACGGAGCGCTTACGTAACCCCGTAATTTAATATAGATATCTGAGGGGACAGAAACCAAACTTGGTCACTAACCTCGCTTGCAACTACCTTCCTATAAAAACCTTAAACTACCCAACGTATTTCTTACTATTTCATCCAACACTCATACAAAACCACTAATCTAGTAGCTCAGTGAAGTCCATTAATACAATCGCCTACAAGGGTCCTCCAGTTCTCCCCAAATCGAGATTTGACTACGTGCGGGTATAAATCCCGTCTTCTCGTGCATCGCAGGCAGTAGCGACGCTGACAGCTGACCGATGGCCGACATTTGTAAAACGTCCGGGCACTGTGTCGGTGTAACAACCGTCATGATAGGGACGGAATAAGCAGGGAGTATTAATTCGTACGCTTTTATGCTAAATAAGTACTACACATAAACATTAACTTAATGCTATAAATAAGTAACTAATGCATGTGACGACCCGTATGGTGTAGTGGTTACCATGCCAGTCCACCATTCGAAGGGCCCCGAGTTCGATCCCCGGCTGGGCAGAAATTTATATGATGAATTTAAATTTCTGTTACCGGTCTGGGTGTTGTGTGTGTCCATGGCACCCACGACACAGGGAATCCTAGTGTGGGGCTGTGAGTGTGAAGCGTTATTTATTTGTTATTTATATTCGCATATTCAATGTTGTCCTTAACCGCAGAGCAAGTGCTAGTCAATATTTAATGGGCACATAATATTAAAAAATTAGAGGTGCGTGCAAGGATCGAACGCGGAGCCACGAAATATAGTCTTATGTAGTTTACTAGGCCTAAATTTAACTACTACTTGTATTACCGCTGTAATTAACTAAACTTAAAACTAAAGATTAAACGTTATCTTAGAGGGACAGAATAATCCCAACAGGAAAGTGTGTTATTGACACATAAGGACTTTAATCAACATAACATTTCGACTCCTAGTTCTTATTTTAGAAGTAAATAAAGTGTGTTTGATGTCATCGACATTCGTTCTTCCTTTTGGTTTCAGGGCTAATTTTTCAGGTAGCGATAAGAGGGGTCAAGTTAAGTAGGGTTCACTCGGGGGTGTTCTGCCCCTAACATTTTTATTACGTCAGACATTGTGAAGATATGTTGAAAAGCAAAAGTATATAGCTTGTCGTTATATTTTTGAGGCTCTTTGGTTTAAAGGTGTTTTTCAATAATAATAATATTAATAATAACGCCTCACACTCACCGCCCCACACTAGGATTCCCTGTGTCGTGGGTGCCATGGACACATACAAAGACAAATACACAAACACCCAGACCGAAAACAGAAATCTAACATTTAAATTTCTACACCGCCGGGGATCGAACCCGGGGCCCTTCGAATGGTGAACTGGCGTGGTAACCACTACACCACGCGGGTCGTTATTATACTTCACATAGAGTTTAATAATATTATTGCATTTAAAATTAACTAGGTTGTGGTCCAAAGATTACAAGTAGAGGTCTCAATCATTAATTTATTTCAAACTAACCTCTACTCTACAAATTTTAAACTTACAACTAGCTTTACAGTGGAGCTTATTATGCACGAACCAGAGGACAATATAAGGCTATAAACAACCTGAAAACATATACGTATTAGAGCGCTAATGCTGAAAACGTGAGCGGCTTGCTGCGGCGAGAATTATAAACTTTGTTGGATCTAAACAGTACGCTGTGTGCCGTGGACTTACCAGGTTTATACACTGAGATAGACGAGGCTTAAGAGTTTTAACTGCAGCGTTACTTTACAAAGAGGCAACATGAAGCTACAAAGTATACGAAAATGTTTATAAGATCTATTTATAACTTTTTCCTATAAGGATTAAGAATCGAATTATATGTTCCAGATTGGGTAAAAAATTAAAATAGTAATATACTTTCTATTAGCTGCCTCTCCCCCCCCCTCCTTCTTATCATTTAATCCAAGTAATTTATTTGTATATAATTTATTTTTTTCAAACATGCATTTCAAAAACAGTTTTTAAAAATAGCAAATAAACAAATACAGAACAGAGCTTGTTTCAGATACTAGTACTTTATCTGATCTTTTTAAGGGCATAATTTTTTTAAAATATCAAGTGATCAACAACTACTAAACTGTGAGAAGTAGAACAACAAACATTAGAATTCAACATTAGATCCAACAATTTAAAAATTCGATTATCCGCCGTATGATCCAATTAATCTCACACTCTTCATGACAGTAAACATTAGAAAAAGTGCACAACCCCACCCCGAATCGAACCCGGGACGCGGCACGCGTGACAGTAATTGAAACGACAGAACACCTAATCACAAAAGGGAAGCACGCCCCGCTAAGTAAATATGTTGACACGTGACAAAATCGTGTACGTAGGCGCAAGAATGCGGCATCTGTTCAAATTTAATATACTGTGCGCAAATAATTCAGTGTATACGAGAACAAATCGTTCGTTAAGTGATGCGTGAAAGTTTAGTTGTGACGCCGGGCGCGCGAGCCTGAAAATGTATTGAGATATTCAGAATTCCACCATCAAATTTTTTAAATGATAATTGAATTTCTACAGAATATAAGAATGCTTGACAGGACAGGAACGCCATATAATATAATTAAAAAAAAATAACGCTTCAAACTCACAGCCCCACACCAGGAGTCCTTGTGTGGGGTGGACACAGGACACAAAGACAACTACAGACACACCCAGACCGGAAACAGAAATCTACATTCATCATAAAATTTCTGCCAGCCGGGAATCGAACCCAGGACTCTTCGAATAGTGGACCGGCATGGGAACCAATACACCATATTTCGGGGAATTATAAAGAAAGTATAAGCTACCAAGTTATCTATATCTTATACCGTTCAGTGAATTTGTATAAAATTGATATATACAAATTTTAGACGCACGTCCCCTATTCTCATATTTGAGACAAGACACATTCATTTTCCTATTGGATAGGACCTTCTCGGACGTAACCTTAAAACAAATTGACAGGTAGGTTTGTTGGGTAAAAAATATTCACACAAAGAAAACTCACATGTTCACAAATGTTCGTTCTCCACACAAATAATTTGCATACTTTTGCGAAGAGTTGCGAGTAAGAGACGTAAAGTTGAAGAGTACTTATTTTCTACTTATGAAGTAAAAGCTTTTTTGAATCGGAAACTTTTGTAGGTACATTAACCGTCTGTGAAATTTTATATACTGCCATCGATTATTTCCTAAATGTTTGACGTCACTGCCGGCTATTTTTACTCTTTTCTATTTCCAGAATCTTCCGATTTTAATAACGACCGATCACAAAGTCGAATTTACGTATTGTAAAAATTATTAATATTTACATCGGCACTAAAAATAACTCCATTTTTCGTATAACTTCCTAAAGAGAACATGAATAAAAAAGTTACATTTGCGGTGA
The DNA here is from genome assembly GCA_018231265.1 of Noctuana haematospila. Classification (NCBI taxonomy): domain Eukaryota; kingdom Metazoa; phylum Arthropoda; class Insecta; order Lepidoptera; family Hesperiidae; genus Noctuana; species Noctuana haematospila. The sequence continues at coordinate 8,944 of DWQL01002034.1, forward strand.
CGGTATAAACTTAATTATTAAATTGTACATACCTTTGAAAAGCAATGGCGAAACATACATTACAAAATAAATCCCACATATATTTATAACATCTTTGTTTATGCATACTTATACAAAGAAATAAAGAAGAAAGAAAGAAATGCATTTCATTTCTTTCTTTCTTACAATATACACAAATATATAATTTATAAAAAGATTTTCAATTCTATTCTAAAACATAAACATTCCATTAAAAATGTAACGATCCACGTTCTGTCAAGCAATTTCCACAGAGCCGAATGCCTTGTTATTCCTTCGCTCCCCAATCATACACTTTCGCTTTAGGTACTTCGTTTCGCGATCGTGAGTCTCCTTCGCGGAGTAAATTTAATTTTTATCTTCGAAGAGATTATTCAGACTGATTTACGTACTTCTTACGCAACGTATTCTTGGCGAGTTATTTATTCTTTGTGCTTTCAGTAATTTGTTAAACGATTTCTTTTGATAAAAGTTAAAATGAAAGTTGTATAAAAGTCATTTAAAATAATTAAATGGACTTCAAAAAGGAATTAATTCAAAGCAATGAAATAATATTTAACCAAACAGGGGCAAAATTTTTTTTGAGATCGGTGTCAATTTAAATCTATGGGTGTCAGCACTTGTAAAAAGTGCCAATGAATTATAACAAATATTTTGAGATGTTCCTTTTGACATCACACCCGCAGCTCATATAAATAAGGCAAGCGGTTATACTTGCACGCTTAAGCCTTTTTTAAGTCAGTTAAAAACATCAGATTAAAATATAGGTATTTACTTACAAAGGACTTATAAATTATCAGATTGTTAGATAAATACTATAAAAATAGTAAATTTGGTCAAATAAACGAGATTTTAGTAAAACAAATATTCAAAACAACTACAGCATTATAAAATATATCAGTACCCCAAACTCGTATTCGTAACAAATACGAAAAGTGAACTAGGATGCGAATCGAATACATATTCGGAGATAAGCAACGAAGAACAAAATTATTCCGCCGTGGACAGAGGCAATAATATGTAAATTATATCGCAACAGTCAAACGAAAATAAAAATAAGTTTAGCACGGAACACAGCGGAAATGTTTTACAGTACTGATAAATATTGTTCGAAGAAATTGTATTCAAAGAAACGGAAGATAAATAGTCCTTTTTCCATGTGACGCAAGTGGACCGTTCTAGTCCACTGAAGTGTTTATACGAGTAGCTGCATAAAATAATAATTAACATCAATCGTATTACTGGTCTTGTAGGCGAGTTTTGTGTTAGTATAGATCATAGCATTTGTATAATTCATCCAAGGACGACGTTAACTATTATCCTTCGAAATTTCGTCATACTTCTTCTATGGAATCAGTCACGGCAAAATAAATAAAAATAACGCTTCTCTCTCACAGCCCCACACTAGGATTCCCTGTGTCATGGGTGCCATGGACACACACAAAGACAA
>DWQL01002035.1:0-10410 GCA_018231265.1 Noctuana haematospila
GTCATGTCCTAAATAATTTACAATAAACTGTTAGTTAAACATCGCCTTACGGGCAGTAGGGTGGTATGAAACCACCTCCCGTGGTGGCAGGGCCAGGGCAACTTAAATGGACTCCCTAAGCTGTCACTAAGTATTTATGTTAGGCACTGTAGAAATAATAAATGATCTGAAGGTAAATGACGCATAGGTTCGGTCTTAGACGTATTACGCGAACACCATTAAATCTGAAGCTGAAATCCGCAACTTGCATATGATAAGTGGGATACTTTATAGAAAAATATACACGAAACTATTATTAACCACCTAATATCACACGACATATTATGAGCATATAGTTGGTAATTTTAAAATTTCTCGGAAAGGTCCTATAGTAACACACCACACACAAAATATTATAGCGAAAACATTTTCGAGAATTTTCTAATATAGATTAATCTCGCCTAATATATTTTAGTGGTGTAATGTATGTGTCAAAATATAGATTAAAAGTTGCACGTGCAACCTGCGTCAGGATCTTCAAATAATTACGAGTAACGAGTAAGGTCAAAGGTAAAACAGAAATTCAGAACATGCAAATATTCGCTTGTATTTGATATTGCGAATTTAATACTAAATACGTTTTAACGTCAAGTGGATTCACGTTTTTAGTTAAATGGAGCTCGGTGCGGTGAACTAGTCTTGATAATAATGCCATTAATTCCAATGCCTCTTGAACGCACCTGACACGTGGCATTACACATCACAGTTATCTAGTACCAATTACAACTAACTTATTACTAACTTTAGGATTCGATTAACACTACTTTTAGGGATACCTTATATAGAACGATGAGATGAATAGACGAAATTTCATTAACAGTGCAGAAAGAGTCGCTTTATCGAGTCTCATCAAATTAAATCCCAGTTTAATCTACGAGTACGTCTCTTTGATTTTCCAACCAGTCCGCATAGTTTCAGGAACACCGAATCACAGAGCTATATTAAAGCCAAGCCAATACACCTTTATATAATGGATTTCTGATTTGAGGTTCAATATTAATATTACCACGGAATAGAAAGAGACGCAAATATAACTCTGACTTCCGTGCATATTTCAGTATTATATAGTGGACGCCCGCGTCTTCAAATGCATTATTTTCTTTTTTAATTAAATAATTTTATTTAGTGTAGGTATAACGTATCGCAGGTGTATCCAGGTTTTACCGTTTATGCGTGACAAACGCCACGTAATGCCATTCACAGAAAATCGTTTTAGCAAATAGAATAAGAAGAATAAGAATAACATTAGAATAGAAAAAAATTAAATAAATCCAAATCTATTCTAAAAATTTAAGAAGTAAGTACGTGTACTTCGAATTGTTTTAGATCAAACTAAGCTTCGAGCTCAGTCCGGTCTTGTTTTGTATGTGATGGATTGTATTTCACTGTAAAGTGAATTGAAATAGCTGTGTGCGTGAGCTTTGCTTTACTGTGAGTGAATAGGTGATAGTTCTCTCTGACATTTGCTCTCCGTTTCAAAGCGACGTGCTACTCGATTCAAACTATGTATGTGTACCCGGTACCCACATTCCACGTGTAGCATAGACGCACGACTATCAAATAATTTAGCAGGTCATCTACGTTCAATATGGACAAAAAAAACAGTTCTGTTTTTAAAAGTATTAAAAAAAATTGTCTAAATCTGCTACAAAAGACACCTAGAATAAACTTAGAAAACTTCAATAAATCACTTTTCTCTCACTCTGCTTTTGAGATTCTTCAGTCTCAAGTTGATCCTGAGGTGACGTACATAATGTATTAGACAAAGGGATATGAGATCGGTAGATTGCGACTTCACCGCCGCTCCGATCGGTGTGGTCATTGCGAATTAAATCTAATCCAGGTAAATAATAGGTTGTTGAAGGGAGATACCGTTTCAACCATGATCTTGATACCAAAATCGCGTGTATACATTTGCTACCAATACATCGGAATACCTTACCGGAATACTCTTAGCATTTATGTGCACGATGCTGCGAACGCACCGTCGGTAGAAAAATGTCAATCTAAATTTTTATTGTGAAAGAAATGAAAACAAAACTGTCGCTGCTACTCAACCCATCTATCTTCACACACGAAAATTTTCGTGTCAAAAATTCACATTACAAACGGAGAAAATAGTATTATATAAGAAACGGCTCCGCCTCGTCGTGGCGAGGTGGGACACCGTTAGGTTTTTAGTCGGTTGGAGTCCGACATAGCCTTTCGCCGGCCCCGTGGCGAAAGGTACTCGTCCCGAGTTTTCCAGACGATAAAAAAAACTTATAAGAATATGATTTGTAGAAAATAATTATTTTTAATGTTACTCTTGTCTTATGTAACTACTCATTTTAAATAAAATTAAAAAGGTACGAAAATTAAAAAAAAAATTTAACGAAAGAGCAGCTCAGCATAATTTATGTATAATTTATTTTATTGTAAGTATTTAGTTTCAACCTTCACTTCAGACAGCAACTGTTTAAATTAAAAACTTATGTGTTATACGTATTTCTTTGTTATAATTATTATTTGTAACTGTATTTCAGCTGAATTGATAAGTTCATTTTCTTATTTGGAACCACATCCAACTTATGAATATGCTCACTGCCCACAGCACACTGGATATGGATACAGAGTGTACCTTAAAAAGGGGAATTACTAAGAGCAATTATTCTATAGTTGTTAATTTAACTCTTCCATTAGAAACCCTTTCGTTAGGACGATGGCACAACCATATAAAACAAAAGCCAGACGGTGTACGTTACGTTCATTAATATTGAATAAGTATAGAGACGTTGATTCCTTTCACGTTGGGTTGGGATAGATCTTGAGGAAGTCCTCCTCTCTCTCTCTCTCTCATTGTCGTTCTCGTTATGAATGTTACGTAAGTTACAAGTACGCTTGTACAGTGTAAAAACAAAAAAAATTGAAATGCACTTTCATTCTACTATTGAAATATTTAATTCAACGTCTATTAAATTCAGCCGAATATAAATTAATATGCTTCATGTACCAATAGAAGCTTAGATAACATCTGAAATTTAGATGCAGCTAATGCATCATTCTTGATTTTTGAGTTCCAGACGACCTATGATAGAAGACATGATGGAAGAAAGAAGATAAAGGTAGGAGTATTTATGTACAAGATTAGCAAATTCTAACATAACACAGTCACATTATCTGAAAACTATCGAAAGCGGTAAATTAGTAGATTACTGAAACTGACTTAATCCAAAGAAATACCAGTGATAAATGATTACGACTCTATTACTAAACGATTGCAATAGCAGGCTTAGGCCCCTGCTCGCAGAATTGTTTCTTGCTTTCTAACCGCTAGATCCAATATACTTACCTACTCATACTTCGAAACTTGCGTATCAAATGCAATATGAAGGATAACGTAAGATGGGTATAACAACGGTATGAACAGTTTGCATAAATTTAATTGGCTACCTTGTAAGCCAGTTTCTATGTAACAAGCTCCTAGACTGAAGTGCTTCACAAATTAGTGAGAGAATTTTAAGCTCCTTATAAGTTCCGCGAACAATATTCTCATTAACTGTTGGAAGTTATAAACCATTTGAACATAAATGCGGTGTTTCATAACATTAAATTTCTAAGGCTTTGTGGTCCTTTGTATCGATAATATATTCTATATACTTAAGTAAAGAAAACAATGTTAAAGTTTATGCCGGCCAAAGTTAACCAAATTAAAGTGGCCCTAGCAGTTGGTTTAATAATACAGTAACATATTGTATAGGTACATATGAGTATTTATATATTTAAATTTAAACAGAGACTAGTTAAATGTGACTTGAACATTATGATTGTTTTAAAATGGATTTTTAATAAAATCAGACAACGTTTCATTGATGTGTTACTTTAATTTTATTGATCATAATGTGTTTGCTTTCAGTTGCCGTTAAATGCACAACTTAATAAAATAGGTATGCAAAATACATTTAATTTATGCAATGTCCGAACTGATCGACGATTCCAATAACGCGAGGTAAGGGTTATTGATTACACTCCGTTCAGAAATGCACGCTGTTTAAGCGTTAATAAATATGAGTTGATGTTTAAAGCGTACATCTACATAATTCATTTATGGTTATCATTTTTTTAATATTATCGGCTTTTCGTTGTGGGTAGTTTTTGGCGATAAATTTATTCATAAATATAATCCAAACATTCATTAACCTACCATTGATCAGACTTCCACTGATGAACGTCAATCTACTAGCAGGAAAATACGAATTAAGAGCGTGTTTTCAATATTATTTGTAATATTTCAGTATTAAACTGATTTTACTGACGGATAAAAGCAAAGATCCGTAGCGCGCCCTTGTTGAATGTAAATGTCTGAAAACGTTTGTAGCATGTTCGTTTCGAAACTAACATGTTCGAATTAAATGTACTACGAGAATGACCTAAGAAATTATTTTCATAAATCGGCAGAGTCCAGTTCCTGAATTGCAAACTAAAACTGATAAAAAATAAACCTTCTAACATTAAAGTTTCTGCAGTAAGAAAGTGCTCTTTCTATCCGTTACCTTTGTATATTCCATCCACAACCTGCGGGCTTTTGATAACAATATTATTATACCTATATTGTTGTAAGCTAGCTTTCGTTTGTGCAGTTGAGTGGTTAATTTAAATTGCCAACATCGTGCACATGCTCTGATATACGCTCCCCTATACTTTTTGTTGCCAACAAAGCTATTATTATTTATTATTACTAAGTTGAAATTGAAACACGTATCTGTGCACTCGGTTGTACCTGTACCTACGTCTATTTCCATAAAGAAAATATTATTCGATACTAACTTATACTGGTATTTTTTATAATATATGCATGTAAATCGAATAGTGTAACTCTGATTAAGTATGAAATGAATACGTTGACACCTGACGATTAAAATAGTTGCCTCAACATTTGAGGCTCGAATATATTGATGTGTAGTTGCGTACGTTCTCGTTGTTACTATCATGTGGCCCATCTGCCTCTAGGTTTAGATAAAAAAGTCCCCCCATCCTACAAAAGTTGTAGCCTATTTATGACGCCCTCGCTCACAGTAACAATTTTAAGAAAACCTTTTGAAGGATAAAATTATTTGTAATAGAATACCTCTTTACTATACCAGCAAGTGAATAAAATTATTCAAAATAGTGCAACTTTGAAGTCACCAGTAGCGGAAGGGAATTTCTTACTAAGCGCAATAAGGAATCATATTTTAGTAACGACGAGAGGACTGGCAGCATTGTGTCTACAATATTATTATAATTAAACATAACATTGAAAATGTGTCATTGAAGAGGGTAACTTTCACAGTTTACGTAAGCAAAGTATTTTTGCCTACAAACCAATCTTTCTTAGTCCTTGTAAAAAATGTTTAAGGAACTTTTCTACAAAGTTTTTTTTTCCTAAGGCTGCTTTAGGCTGTGCGTTGTGTGGTTCCAGCGAATATTATTATTTTTAGATCAAAACTTTTAAGATATATTATATCTAATATATTATTTACGAGGAGTGCCTACGAGTATTAATCAAGTTCCACATTTGTATTAGTTTTTAATTTTTCAGGGACTTTCAGTATCATATTAACATTTAAATCTGTTTGAGCTTGTCCTTTAAAGGATAAATGGCCGTCTCTGCGAATTTAAAATTTCCGTTGCTGTTAAATACCAATCACAAATAAATTTTCCTTATAGAAACAATTTTCATTCCAATAGCCAGTCTCATCGCTATATGATGATAATTGTGAATGCAGTTTCGTAAAATCATAACTATAAACAAACCTTAGCAACTAACACTTATTAATTTTAGTCTAAGTAGTTAGTCCAATAATAGTTCCAATAACAATAAGTTGAAATTTGCGAAATTAATTGCAATCATGTCTGTTTAATAATTAAGTACCTACCTATGTATTTTTTTTATCTGTTGCGTGTGTTTCGAGAAGATTCGACTCTGGCTGCTGTGATCTCTTTATGAAGGCAGCATTTATGCTAGTTGCGGTGGCTATTTTACGTTTAGAAAAAGTGGTCACATACGAGTATATTTAAAAATAAGACAATGTAATTTTAATCACAAACTGAGTAGAATAACTTTTATCTCGTGCTTTTTCATGTCAACAGACGAGCAGCGTAGGCTAATAGAAATAAAGCAATAACGTGGAAGTCAGGCTGCATTACGCCATTTAGCAAATGAAACTTTCCTCTGAATAAAAGAAAGCAAATATTCCCTTTGTTGCATACGTTTATGACGGTACATTTCATATTGAAATTTCTATTCCGAGTGACTCTCGAAGACAGCAAGCAAATAGCAATACAGTACAGTATTAAAGTCAGACTGTATTAAATTGATTTACGTATATGTAAAATTGAATGAATATTCGTTTATGAAAAGTTAAAAAGATTAAAAAAGTAAGTTGCTGTTGTCTGCTCTAAAGGCTATTGATCTAATCTGTTAGGTTAAATACTTCATCTATAAATTCATTGGTTAATCAGTTTTGAGATACTTAAATATGTCATGGTCATCTCGAACAGTCTTATTATGATCATTAAGTTATGTTCTTACTGCGTTCCCGGCTGCTTGTATGGATTAACGTACTAATAATATTTATTAGAGAAATATTATTAAACCCTTGTGATGTTGTGTTTGCGAATGGGCCTAACTTCGATTCCCGGCGGGGTTTGGCTGTGAAACCAGACCAATGTATGACTAAATAACCCAGGTGACTCAAGAACTCAATTTACTTCTATTCATCAAGGAAACGTTTTACTTTTTTCCTTCCAATGCCAACGATAAAGCTTAAACGATTTAGGTCAGGGATGTCAGTCAAAATGTGCGACGAATTAATTCACGTGAAAACCGGATCGATGACCAGCGAGCGACAGATAATTATGATAGTCGTTTTGGTATGTCCGAATTGCGTTCGAGAGTGACCGAAAATGAATTGGATAGTCCTTGATGACAACGGGTTCGTGCACATCAAACACAACAATAGCGAGCGTGACACAATGGACATCAACAATTCCGCTGACGCAGTTCTCCTGTGAACCTGGAATAAGCAAGCAGCATTCCGCTACGAAACAAAATAAAAATATTCTAAGGGGTCAGGCCTTTTTTCAGTTTTAGCGATACTAACGGACAGCAATTGATTTTTATATAACAACTAGCTGTGCCCCCCGGTTTCACCCGCGTTAAGAATTGCAACGTAACGCTTGATAGCCTATTATAATATAGCTTTCCACGATAAATTTTACACTAACAACCTTACACTCAAATAATTTTTAAAATCCATGGCTACGATAATAATAATAATCTATGGTAGGTACGTTAGCTAAGTTGTCAATGGTCTTCCAAAATCTTATTCCAGATTAAATTATTATGTATGAATTTGATGTATGAATGGTTAAATTTTTTATAAAATACTTTTTGTTTTTTCGATAATCTCTTTTGCGAAAATTGGACGGGATTTTTTAGTCACACTGCCTTGGTATAATAAGACCATTATTTTGTTTAAGCGTTACCTAAGTATATCACGTTTTGGAGAATCATCAGGTGAATATTAACAGGTACATAATCATAAAATAATTAACTAGCACGCCTTATATATCCCTACTTATGAATTAAATTATATTAGTTTCAGTTGCATCATCGAATCCTCGTTAAATTACATTTTCAAAATCCAAAATCTATATTTTGGTTGTACCCATCTCATAAATATTTAAAACTTGCAAAGGTAATACCCTAAAATACAGGACAGAACCACGTTATGCACGTTACGCTCTCTATTTAATTATTCTAATTAAACCGAAAACCTAGCTTACGAGTACGTTTTGCATAATCCAACAATTTGTCGTGTAAGCGTTTTGGGGTCACGAAAATTATGACTCCAACCACCAATCCTCATTGAAGCAACGTGGTGGAGTATGCTTCAGGCCCTCTCCGGTTGTGGGGAGAGACCCGTGCCCAGCAGTGGGATATAAAAATGGTTGAAGGCAAGGCAGTGATTGAGTACGATTTATCTATCATAGGTATTTAGGCTCTTTATCACACACACGTATTTGAGTAAGCAAAAATAATAACTTTTCTCATTACGATTCTGTGTTATTGTAGGTTGTAGACAGTAAAGAAAATACAGGCACTTACAAATTAAGTAAAAGTTTTTTTAATCCAAAATGCCCTGCGTATCATCATTCCCTTTAAGTTTTCATGAACAAAGCTTAAGTGTTGACGCAAAAATAAACCTTTATTGTCGTCGAACGCTTTGAGAACGGGTCGCAAGTGGGCACTCAGGTTGCTCAAGTGCTGGCGCGTTATTGTAAAACTTATCGTTCCAACACAATGAGTCTGTATTCAATAATGTTAGTTTTTATGTTTATACCTACATAATTGGATTTTTTTTGCTTAAATGTATCCATCGATGCGTTGTACTTAAGTCTATGATCGAGAGCTCCTAATGAGCATTTTGTGTTTAGGTAGGTACATACTATCAGCGTGGCTAGGGTATTTTAAAATCTAAACCTAGGTTTAATATCAGTGTGAAACTGTAAACTTTATTATTATGAGCCATGAGCTAAATTAAATTTTTGCATTACCTATATCTGCTTCAAGGATTCGAATAAAGAAAATTTCACATAAAATGCGCTCAAATTTCCCGCTTCCTCTACTAATTTTTTATACGAATAAATCGGGCACAAAATTTTGTGCATCCTGCAAATTTCAGGAAAGATTTTTTTAAATGCACGTTTTGCCTTTTATAATATCACATAAAGACACCACGTCACACATTATTTCGGGTATTATGGGAACGGGAAAGTACAGATTCTGTCTGTGTGAAGGTGATCATAATCACCATAAATTTAAATCTTATTTAAATATGATAATAATCTAATTTGGGTAAAAATTGGCTTTAATACAATACCTAATTAATATCAAATACCTTATCTCTTCTGCTACACCTGTGTTTTTGAATTGGTTAGGAACTTAGTTTAGAATCGTATAGGTACTTAATTATAAATTTTAATGTAGGTAGGTATATAAAGGTAATAGTAGGTACGATGTAGGTAGGTATTCATTTTTGTATTTATATATTACATTAATAAAGTCCCGATACAAATAATAATTTAGTCGTAACCGAAGGCCTGTTAAAATAAAATAGCAAACGCATTATCTTTATTAATTTGCTATGCTGAAAGTGACGAAAATTAATATTATGGTGCAATAACAGTACCTACAGTTACTTTTTAGTGTCTTTTCCCAAACAATCCCCGATCTCAGACTTATTATTAATTTAAATAAAATGTTACAAGACATTGCCTGACATTGCCAGAAAAAAGTTTATTCATAAAATTGACATTTTCAATAAAATGTCTTCTTGTGTGCCTGTACATTGTCTGTCATGTCACTGTCAGTCAGGTGTCAATGTCATTAGGATAGGATGTCGAAATGTTTGTTTACTTTCTTTAGTAGTTGCGATATATATAATAGGTACTTTAATTGAAGGAAATTGTTCGTGAAATGAGCTCAAAATCTTTAAAGGTAGCCGAGCTGTTCACAAAAACAATAGCTACTACAAAATGTTTCGATAAAAATCTCCGCAAGGTAACTTTCACCAACATCTTATTTTAGGTTAGTTCTCTCTAATGTTATATAAATCCTCTAGTTTCTGTTTAGTAAAATCTGGTAGAATCATCTGGTGAGATCTAGAACACCAACGGCATCCTAATTAATGGCAATTATTGAATTGCCTGAATATGCCTGAGGCAATAGTGTTCCGCATAAAACTTGCAGATGTCGGCACAGCCTGCGTTTTATTAATAAATGTACCTACTCGTTCCATTATTTTCCTTTAGGTGAAAGTAATAAGCTGTGATAATGGCAGGATGCTGACAGAATTCCGAGTAGAACTAGAGCATCTCAACCAAAGAGGAACTCTCCATGGAGGTTTCATTTCTCACCTTGTTGATGCTGTTTCCACATATGCACTGACATCTAATGAAAATGTTGATACCAGAGGGTTTTCAATAGATCTGAGTGTAAGGTAATAATGTCCATTTGTATAATATGTGTGTCATAATATATTGCCTCCCTTATTACCTGCAACTGCTGACTGCCTCACAATTATGTATTTCAATAACAACAAAATATAAATTTAACAGGCTCTTGAATCTACTTATTAGTTAATCTACCAGACACGTTGATTTGAGAACTATGAAACAAAAAGCTAGTCTATGTGACCTATGAGTTTGTGATGTATGATTTGGAAAATCATTCACTATGATAAATAATCTGTTCTTATTTATAATACATTTTGTAGGTGGTAGAACTTGTATGGTTCGACCGGGGAAGTACCACCGCTGCACCCATGTCTACCGTGAAGCTAATGA
>DWQL01002036.1:0-10407 GCA_018231265.1 Noctuana haematospila
CTCACCAAAATGTAAACTTGAGTAGCATTATATGTATGTCAGAAAAATATCAAATATCAATGTAAAATACGTTGTTGACGACATAATATAATAACATACATTATGCAATTAACAAAAGTTCTTTTTTAATCTTCTTTGCATTAAAACGTAAAATATGATATTCTAACAATCGAAATGTATGTACAAGACATTTTAAATGGTTTTTTGGGATCATTTGCTGCAATTTTAAAATCTAAAATAAAGTGTGAGCACTCTTTTTTTCTTCTGTATTTTTTTTTATAATTTTTCTGTGTACAAAATTCTAATAATAATAATGAAATATCAACCCTAAATATTGAAAGCAACCTAAGAATGCTATTACACCCTCTACCACTATAACTATTACTAACAGGATACTCAATCAGGTAACAAAGAATTGTTTTATGAAACATTAAATGAAACCTAGCAAACATATTATTACTCAAATCTAGCAACATACTGTAATAAAATTATAACAATTTTATAATAGCTGAAACATACAATTTTTATTGTTCAAAACATCTAAGAAAATGTTTATCTAGATAAACTATAAAACAAAAACGAAAAAGCAGTTCTACTTCAGACCCTTATTCCAAAATATAATATTATAAATATTACCATCGTTATTTAATATAATGTAATCATTGTATACCAAAATTTATACTTTCTGATATTTATATCACAGCATATTTTATAATAATAATATGGTTTTTGGTTCTTGATAGTTTAATAAAATACATATTTGAAAAACAATATACCAATATTCTTTACTGTCACCAAGGCATATAGAAAATAAATTCTTTTCTTTACATATTCGCTTAGATCCTTTAAACTACTGAACAGATTTTATTGCCATACATAGCTATAGATAGAATGATTCAAGAGGAAGGTTTATATGTAAATTTACTGATTTTGAGGCGGTATAAAGTTCGCCGGGTCAGCTAGTAAAAGTTAAATAAAAAATAAATAGTTGGTAATAGTAACATTTATATTAATTTATCTATAAAGTAGAAATATAATATATTCTTATATTAGACCTCAAGATATGTAATTGATTGTATTATCATACAATAAAAATTAAGCTAGCATTCTGGGCTGAATTTACATTGCCAAAATAGCAAAACACAACATAAAAAGCTTTAGGCACAAGAATATTATTACATCAACTTCCACGGTAAACCATATTAATAATAGTAATATACAATATACAAAATAAATAATCAATAATATATTCAAGTATTATTTTTAAACAATTTATCAAGGTCATTATTAGGCTATTGACTATGCTATATAAATGTAATTATGCAGTATTACTTTATATTGAAATTGGGTGTTATGTTTTCTATTGTTCAATTTTATAAATAATTTAATTTGATCGGGTTAAGGTTTTGTTTAGCTTTAATTAGTCAAGTGTGAGCATGCCTTTCGTTAATACTATATAATACGAAAGTATTTTTGATAATCTAGAGCAGCTGATTTTCAATCTGTAGGTTACTAGTGCTCTGAGTAGTATATAAAAATGTCAAACAAATCACATACTATATAAGTTATTAGGTATTTATATTACAGATGCCATATCAATTTAATTATACATAAATTTTAAAAAATATCCCTTTATTACCAATGTATTATATTAGACTAACTAAAATCATAATTCAATTTTACGTATGATAGTTAAGTAGAAGATTATGATTTGAGTGCATGAAATTCATCTATGTTAGATAATAACCATTTAAGTTGTAAGTTTGGTTGACATACAAACTGAAGGGGTTCTGAATATTTTGTCAAATTATATTTCATGCTAAGCATACTTGAATATCTATTAGAACTGTTTTAAGTGCATTATAATTCGTACTATCACAAACAGTGTAGAAGACAATTGTTATGACACATACATGTTGTGAGCGTTGTGGAGATGACTGTTGCATCATGGATGCATCAATAATCTGTTGTTGCAACACAACCTGAGCATCCACAGGTAAATCAGATGTGTAGTAAACCTACAATTAAATGTATATACAAATACAATATACTTTTATTTGATAGCTAAAATGTTCATTATTTTAATAAAAAATATTACTAATAAACAGATAAAGTAATAGCAATGTTATAAATATGCAACAAAAACAAACACATGTACAAGATTCCAAAATAAAATGGTGCTTAATTACATAGCATAAATAAAAGGTGTTGATAGGGTAAAGTACATAATTAGATTTTTTACCTGATGTCGATGTAGTTGTTGTTGCTGATGTTGTTGCTGCTGCTGCTGTTGTTGCTGTTGTTGTTGTTGTTGTTGGAAATCAGTACGGGAGGGTGGGGGTGGTGGATCATGACGTATGATGTACTGTTGCTGATATTGTAAACCATCTCCGACAACTAACTGAGGTTGGACTCCGTCGCTAACTATTATGTCGTTAGGCTGTTCCGTTTGTTGTACAACCACCTTAAACAGAAAGTTTTACATAACATAAGTTTAACACAAACACTTTTTATTACAGTCCTATAAAATACATATTCACATAAATTTAATATTGACCAAATAATTTCCTTCAATTTTTTGAATAGTTCATAATATTTTTTTAGATATTGTATTTTATTTCATAATTTATTAGAATTAATATGTTACTAAGTCTGTGCCCAATATATATCTTTCAATTTATATTTACTTTTTTTTATTATACATTTTATTATTATTATCACTTACAAATTCTATCACCAGATTTAACATAATATGACAAAAATACTGATATAGAGAGGTATTATGATGATTCAGGTTATATTTTATAATAATAGTAGGCAGTCTTTTTTAACCATGTATGTCCAATAGTAACCTAACAACTATAAAAGCACAAATATTATCAACTAGCAGTAACAATGTTAGTTCTCTGTGTTTATGATATCAATTTTTTTTTTAAGTAGCCACATTATAATTTAAATTGACAGTTTTATAATTTAGGGCTTCCAAACAAATATACAAAATGTCATAGATGTATTATGTTTGCCCATACATATATTTGAAACTATTGATTGGATTTTTAGCATGTTTCTTTTAATGGCTTACATATAATTCAAATTAGAAAACAATGCAAATTTCATCAAAATCAGTTCTGTACTTTTAAAGCTATGGACTAAAACAAGTTTGGCTGCCTGACTTATTGATATGACCTGTGTGTAGTGAGTGTCAAAGGGAAGACATCACAAAATGTTGGTCTTATATGTATATTATGTTAGTGCATGTAAATATAAAACTAAGAGGTATAAGATAAACAGTTAAATAAAAAACTTTTATCTACATTAAAAGAAAATTAATTCAAGGTAATAAAATAATATTTAACATATCAGAGGCTCTTAAATTTTTAAGCTAGTGTGCTAGCTGAAATTCATTATAAATGCTGCCTGCTTTGTTACATATTTTTATATGTTGTATTTCATATTAATAACAGTGAAACATGTTAAACTGAATACATTGTAAAGTTTGTAAATATTATCCACAATCTCAAATCAATAAATTTGTGATAACCAACCTGCTGTTGTGTGTATTGCTGGTCTTCTCTGTTGACAATTATGCCATCCAGACATATATTAGGGCAGAACCTTTGTATGTCTTCTAAAGTCAATGAATGCCCTTGTCCAACTATGTGGTAATATTGAGCCATTTCAAATCCTTAGCCTGTTGATCAAAATACAGATATACTTGATTTTTTTCATATGTTTCCCTAAGAATCTTGATAACTTTCAAATCAAATAATGTTTATAGTCAAAGGTAATTTATCCTTTACGCGTTTTATTCGATTTTTAGGGATAGCACTGTATTGAAAACTCTATTTACAAAATATTCCGTATCAATCTTTTCTGCATTATCTTACGGATTGCGATTTGTTTACAATATTTTATCACCTATAACTTTCACATATATTTAATGCATTTTAATAAAAAACACAAAATAGTTCAATATTACGGATGGGATTTACTTTAGTTGAACAACTGTTTCGTTGACAGATATTTCATACACCCTGAACACAAGTACAACAGGACCAATGACTCCGTGGTTCGCTCGAACAGTTCAACTATGGCGACGGTTCAACAACTGCCTTCACATAATCACTGCACTTATTTATTTCAGTCCCGAAATACTTAAATTTCAAAAATATTACATTCGTAAGGTGTAATATTTATATTAGGGTCGTTTAAATCATAAGAACTAAATGGCTTCGATTCAATACCTATCCAACCTAATTTATTTCAAGGTGATTATTCAACGAATGCTTCATGGCAAGCGTTATTAATCCTTACCGATATTTACTTCGGACATTTTAAATGCCTTTATTAGACGAAAATGAACTAATAGCATCAAAATCCTAGATTTTTAACTCAAACGCCAAATCTAGAAGCAATTTACATTATGGCGTGTGTGTCACTTTTTTTTTACAAATGTATGTTTTTTAAATTAAATGTTACCATATACAACTGAAAACAGCCAAAGCAGGTACAGTACGTACCAGAGTATATACCAAAGACTATAATAAGTATGTAATTAATGTACGTACAAACTGACCAAAAGTACACAGGCAAGGACAGAGAGGTTAGTTTTATTCTGTCTATGGTTTTATTTCATTACAGGTACATTAAGTAGTCTGTGCATTACAGTTAGCCCACGTTCGCACGACAACTTTTTGACGCTATTGATACTGATAGTTATAGTGCCTGTAGTATATAGTGTACCTAGTGAAGTCTCGATTATATATTATTCTCTTTGGTCTATTCAGCTATGGTCTGGTCTGTGTGTACTGTGTGTCTGCCTTTGCTTGCTTGCTTTGCTTTCTCAACACTCATGGTTGAAGTTGAAAATTGAAATGAAATTGAATTGAATTGAGTTGACTTGTTCGCATCTTCATCACGATTCGCGGCGACAGCAACTAGCAACCTAGCAACTAGAAGTTATTATTTTGTCGCACTCTTAAGTTATCTGCTTTATACATTCAAAGTATTAACAGTTTTATAATTATTTATGTGATAAGTTTGTTTTTATTATTGCGAGTTTCAAGAAAATAGGAAATAAATTTCTTATTTACTTGATGACATTTTGTTGCAGTCTTTAATTTTAGGTTCAGTGCAAATGGATGATACAGTGGTTTCTCCAGGTATAGTATTATTTTTACTTTTTCTTTGTTTTATTTTTCATTATTTAATGTTATCTACATTTTTTAAGGTAACAAAATGGGGGACTCGGCATCGGAAAGTGATTCTAGTTCCCTTGATGGCGGAGCTATGTTGCCTCCTAGCACGGTTTCTCGCGACCAGTTGCAGAAAAGAATAGAATCTCTGCAACAGCAAAATAGGCAAGTTTAAGAAAACTTTTGATGTTTAAACGTAGTCAGTAATATTTTATGTTGATTTGTCGAATGAATTAAATTATTGCATAGTTGATAACCAAAATATGTACCTACCTATTTCAAATGCCTGTGCACATTGAGAGTATTAATACATGTTATTATTATTTACATACATATTTTATATAATAGTATTAAATTCCATATTAGCTTAATTTTTTTCTAAATACTTTATTCATAGTAGGTAAATAGTTCAACTAAGTAATGATTTTGAAAAAAAATACTAATCGGAGATTCCTTTTGTTTTGTTAGGAACCTAGTTTATGGTAGGTACCTGTATATCAGTGATAGGAAAATTATTTAATAGTTCACATTTAAGGATTCATGTAATCTGTACATTTGAACAAGTTATTTAATAAATCAGTTAAAAAGAAAATTCTTGGTTCTTTGCTATTTATTTATTTAATTTATAGTTCTTGGTGGTTTTATGTCATAAAAATAAGAAATTTATATTATTTTTATATTGAGCATAATGTTATTCCTCACAAGTAGATAGGGATAAATGAGTTGGATTTACAGAACCTAGGTACTTCTAAATGTTATAGGTTATGTTGTTATGTAAAATTTTGTGTTGTGTTGTAATTGTGTGGAATTTAAAAAAAGTAAACACTTTTTAAATTGTATAAATAAATCATAGGCAAGTCCTATAAAAGTAAAATAATAATGTCTTCTTATTAGGTATGTTCTCTGATATGTTTCAGGGTCCTTAAAGTGGAACTTGATACTTACAAGTTAAGAGTAAAGTCTCTGCAAGAAGAAAATCGTGCTTTGAGACAAGCATCTGTTTCAATTGTAAGTTTTAGTTAAAATTTAATTAGAATAATTTTTTTATTTGTTTCTCCCTCCTCACAAAATCACTGAGTAACTAGTAATAAATTGTCAATATGATTATGATAAATGATTGGAATATAATATGCCATACTACTGTTACGTACCAAATAATATAAACACTTGGATAACTAGCAGTTTTTCAAAATTATTGCATGTTTTAGCAAGCTAAAGCTGAACAGGAGGAAGAATATATTTCGAATACCCTGCTTAAAAAGATACAGGCTTTGAAGAAAGAAAAAGAAACTTTGGCCCATCACTACGAACAAGAGGAAGAATGTCTTACAAATGATCTCTCAAGAAAATTGAATCAGGTATTTAGAAAATACTTTGGTAGATGATTTATAGCCTGGTGGTGAAGTACAGGGATTTCTGTACTGAAATCTTGACACAAAAGTCTTCATGCCATACACTTTAAGTCTTTAACTTTAACTAGTTAAGAACAATTTATTTATTTATTTTACCTAGTATCTACCTCAACAACCGGGCTGTAATATTGGTCATGGTAATCATTAATTATTTATATTTTATTTTTTTAATTATTTATATTTTAGTTACGTCAAGAGAAGTGTCGGCTAGAGCAAACTTTGGAGCAAGAGCAGGAATGTTTGGTGAATAAATTGATGCGCAAAATTGAGAAACTTGAGGCTGAAACACTAGCCAAGCAGACTAATTTAGAAAGACTTCGCAGAGAAAAGGTTACTTGATTTTTTATGTATATCTTAAGTTTCATATATCAGTATCTATTTTTCATAGATCATTATCTATGAAACTTAAGACAATATTATTTATTTCCACTTATATGGGTAAGTACAAAAGTGTTACAATAGTATATAGGTCAATCCATACTTATTGTTACAGTGGTACAAATTAAATAAAATTTACATTTATTTTGTTACTAATTTTATAGCCATCTTCATTAATTTATCAAATTTGATAGAAAATAAATGTTATAGTAAACAAAATACTGTTATTACTATACTATTCATCATACAAATTGTGAAATATGATGATAAATTTCGTCCAATGCGCGCACAGCACTAGCCTAGTTCAAAACGTCAATTGTAGCTTTGATTGGGAAATCGATATGAGTCTTGATATTCAATGTACTTTGTTTATATAATATTCGATCTATTATTGTTTATTTAATATTTAATTATAAACTTCTTTTTCTAAATATGATTTAATTCTAATTTATAATAAAATTGCAACATAGGTAGAGCTTGAGAATACACTGGAGCAAGAACAGGAAGCGCTAGTGAACAGGCTTTGGAAGAGGATGGATAAATTAGAGGCAGAGAAGCGTTCACTTCAAATAAGACTTGATCAGCCAGTGTCAGACCCAGCAAGTCCTAGGTGACTAACTTTTAGTGCTACTTATATTTTGATTATAGTATAATACAATGTTTTACATTCATTAGTGTATAAGTCATAATATATATCAACTATAATCAGTAAATAAGTTATTTAGAGCACTTCACATATTTAGAACTTTTCTTTACTACTTGTCATTTCTATCTAAAGGTTGCCTGGAAGAAACCTCTGCTAGCGTTAAGGCCACTTTATGTGCATACATTTTGCGCTTATAATAATTTTTGTTGTTTCGTATTTGTGTTTCTTAGTGAATAATTAGTTTTTGAATAATACATTTGCATCAATGTTTATTGATCTTATCTTATTAGTTACCCAATAAATAATATTGGTAAATTAAATGATAGAGAATGTATGAGCTTTTTAAGCATTGGTTTTTACATACAATGTGTATTTATGTGTATTAATAAATTGTACATTTGTCAAAAAAAAATAAAAATATGGTTTCAAAATGATAATAATTTCATATTGTCAGGGACATCAGCAATGGTGACACCGCATCAAATCTTAGCAATCACATTCAAACACTGCGTTCGGAGGTTGTGAAATTAAGGTAATCATATATATAAGGTTTTAAATCTTATAGATACATCCATGGGCGTACCCAGGTTACCAATAATACACAATCAGATATTTTCATCTATAAAAAATGTAAAAAATACTATAATTATGCCAACAATACGTAGGAACTTGCTGCCCCCTCGGTACGCACATGGACTCAATTAATTGATCATGAGAACTATGAGAACTATCTATGAGTTTGTATACAGCTATAATCTATACTTTTATTACGTTTGCATTCTCAACATGGTTTTTACAACTTTAGGCAGTAATTTATTTATAAATAATATTGTATGCAACTTACGTCCAGTTGGAATAAGCTTCATTAGTTTGTGCTATCATTAGTTTCTTGCTATTCTTATTCCATTTCTAGTGGTACACAGAGATACAGAGAAATCATTAATTTTAAAAGATTTTTCTACTTTGCTTTAGATAGCTAACTTCAACATGTCGCACTAAATACTGTAAATGGCTGCGCGCAGCTGTGACTTTTACCCCTAGTTATAAGCGCAAAAAGAAGAATAAATTAATAATAATTATAAATAATTACTTTTAAATATTAATAGTTTCTGTTTCTATTTATTTGATCAAGGAACCAGTTGGCAGTATCTCAAAATGAAAACAAAGAGAAAATGCATCGCTTTGCATTGGAGGAAAAACACATTCGAGAAGAAAATCTTCGCTTGCAACGAAAACTGCAACAGGAGGTAATTTATTTTAATGTTATTTTACTGAAGCACATGTCTGTGATAATTTCGCTTACTCGTGCTTACTTATAAGCACCTCATTATAGCAGTGGGTCATACAAATGGTTGTTGGCAGGCAAGCAAATGCCATAGGTATAGATAATGGGTCAAGCACCCACTGCAACTAATATTGATCTGTTTAATGTCTTACAATCACATAAAAATCTTGAAACTTGGGTATGCAGTGATTTATATAAATGCTATAATTTACACTAAATAGTTTAGCCAGACACAATTCTGTACCTTTAGTATTTAAGTTTCTCATTGTAAGTGACCTATGTATGTTTTATGAGAAATAAAGATTCTTTAAACCTAATCTAAACTAAATTTTGATTGGTTTTTATCTAAATTTGAACAGGTAGAGCGCAGAGAAGCTCTGTGCCGGCACCTGTCAGAAAGTGAGTCTTCGTTAGAGATGGAAGAGGAAAGGCAGTTTAACGAAGCTTTAAATGTAAGTATTGATGAAATTAAACTTATTGTTTAAAATTAAACTTTTATCAATGAAATAGATGTTATTTCAAATGGCCAACATATTGCTGAACGTAGATCGAACTCGTGCTTGGTGCACTACGAGTTATGTGAAGGTTAGGTTAGTTCATGTTTGTGTTCATGATCCATCAGTATGATAAATACTGAAAGAACCACACATTCCAGTGAAGAATGAAATACTGTCAATCTGTCAATACATGAGATTACAATAATTATGATCAGTTAATACTGACAGACCACAGTATTTACTGAATGTCTAGCCTTCGCCTTAACTCAATTCTAGATGTATATTGTGTATCTGCTTTTAGCAGTCCCTGTTTCGTCAGATTCTTGAGTATCTTCTACGGCTATGTATATGGTTCATATGGCCTTCGTAAATATGACTTTCTGAATATCAATTTAAATTCAAGTGGATCCTAACCCAAGATTAGCGGAAAGAAAACTTAAGTTTATTATTGGTGTATAGGCGCGGTCTCGTAGCGTGTCGTCACCAGGAGGGTCGCGGCCGCTATCGCCGTACGCATCACCACTGTTGCCCACTTCGGGACTGCCGCGGCCTGCCTTGCATTTTACCTCGCAGGTAATCTATTAAAAAAAATATTTTTAGGTTGTTGTCCAGCGACCATCTCATGAGTGGTCATTTGTCATGTGGCTCATGAGTAGCAATTTCTTTAATTTGAGATGTGGATATCCATGGATTGCAATGATCACTTAACACATTGTCAATAAGATGCACACGTGAGACATTAATTGACCAGTGTGGGCATTGAGATACACGAGTTCTCTAAATGGGTTTGGTTGCCTGCTAACTATCTGGTTTTAAAGTTACTACGCTTACAGGTGCGGAGACCCAGCGAACGGTTTGTGAAGCCTGCGCTGCCGAGTGGGCCGGCGGCGGCGGCGCGCGTGCCCCTCGAGCCCCCCGCACCGCCTACCCCGCGTCCGCCCCCCGCCCCGCTTGCCCCCGCGGTTGGGCGAGCACACGGTTGAAATCCAGTGCC
>DWQL01002037.1:0-10407 GCA_018231265.1 Noctuana haematospila
TTCTTTTAGTGTAAGATAGTCCATTTATCGAGGAAGGCTATAGGCTATCAAGCGTTACGTTGCAATTCTTAACGCGGAGGGCACAGCTAGTTGAAATATAAGCATATGAGGACTATGAAATGACTAGTATTACTGTACTAGCACTACATAATGTATTTAGTAATATTTTTTATCCCTGGGAACATCCACATAAAGGTTGGTTTGATTTAAAAAAAAGACCTGAAGGTATTAAAATTTACCACTTTATTTTGCATTGATATAATTGTCATTTACATTGATAGTCGTAAGCGTTTATAACATGCTTTCAAAAATATTAAAAAAGACCATAAAGTAACAAGGCAGAAAATATAAAATATGCCACTGTACGAGAAGAATTTAAAAGTAATGTATCCTATTATAAACCAAACAATAAAAACGTGAGAGCCTAAACGACGAAGAGACAATCGAGGTGGAAGGTCTTCGTTTACAATACTCTGGTGACTGCCGATATCCTTCACATATCTTTGTACCGTGATCGGCTTCTGTAGTATTTCACGCGCCAAGTGTCCAAGTAGATCATCTCGGCTCCACAGTCTAATAAATGTTTCTCCATACTAAAAAAACCGAATCATTGTTAAATTTGAAACATTAATAACTACTACAAAATATTTCCCACTTTAAACTAAAGTCTAGTAGGTGGAATAAAGTGTGCTCATGATAATGAAACAATTGATGTATTTCGGTCTGAAAGGTGTGGGTGCTAGATCTGGACATAATATGAGCCAGTACACACTAGTGTATTCCTTACGACGTGGATGCAAACGCAGTTTACGATCGATGAGCTGAGACTGTCTTACAAACTGTTTTTGAACAAAATTACTTGAAGTTTGATGTGGATCTATGGGCTGAAATGTCTACAATCAGTTGACCCAAGTACGATTACTACTTTAATCTAAGTCTTAGTTCTCATGAGTAGCAACGCTATACTATTTTAGATTAAATGTGGATGCCCCATGTTGAGGATGTAACCTACTCGCTCGTTTGTTACTCAATGTATAATTATGTAGAAAATAGGATGTCAAAAATAATACTTACTAATTCGTTTAACCTGGTTGCTATTTGATGGAACATTCTAACTAAGATAGTATTTTCGTAGGTCGCTATAGGCATCAAGTCTGGATCCCCCATGTACTGTAAGCCAGTTGGATTACTCCTTAGCTAGAAAAAAAAACTTATGCAATCATTTCATGCAATGAGCATTAGCCAAATACATACATTATTATTCTATGTTAGTATGCAAATGCACATCATAGTCTTAACATATAAGTATTGAATGCACCTGATACAATGCATGCAATACTAATACATGCAATTGAATGCACCTGTAAACTGAGATACAAAAATGGTGCATAATTTTTACTAAATTGACATTATATCGTGATATTTTATTTTTGAATAAATAAATATTATTTTTAAACTGAAATATAAAGATTAAAAAAACAAAATCATAATATATTTCTATACCTGTTTTAATATATGTACCTTGGTGGCAATGGAATGCGCAAAACTCGTGGAGTTTGAAAATGAAGAATTTTCCAATGTAACGTCCATAACTTGAGTTTCTAAAGGATGTATAATATTTTCATTCAACTGAAATCATAATTACAGTTAAAAATGAAAACAAGAAAAACAATAATTGTTCGACATTTATTTTTATACCAAACCTGGTTTACCGACTATCACAAAATTACTAATAAAAAAATCTTAAGCTTCTACATTTGAAACACTACAAAAATGTTACCATTATTAGATTCAAGGTTACTCCGAATAATTTTTCAATCTTTGCCGTATTGTCGTAACAAAAACAATCTATTAAAAATATTAGTCTTACCCCAAATATGTGTAAGAAATAATGTACACAATTATTCAAAAATATCGGTCCTTTTTTAAGTTCATTAAAAGATGTCTTTTCTTCCATATCTTCATCCATCATAAAGAAATTACATATACTTTGCCATAAACCTAAAACAATATAGAACCGGATTTTAATATTAATTTTAAAAAAATCAATCCCTGATATTAAAAAAAATAAACTATAACTGTGAAAGTAAATAAATATTTATATTATTACCATGTTGCTGCTGACCCAAACTATTCTCATATTCTTGAATATTCTTTTCTGCTGTTATTTTAGCTGCTATGATTCTTTTGACAAAGTCTATTGCAAATGTTTTTCTATTTTCTCCCCACACAGGAGTGTATTCAAAACTCGCAGACATATTTAATTCTGATATAGCCTGCTTAGCAATCGCCACCCATTTGTTTAATGCGATTCCGTTATATGTGTAACTGTGACAAATAAAATTAAAAAAATGAAGGAAATTTTCAAAGTTAAGTAAGTGAGGCAGGAAGTTATTGTTAGACAGTAGGTACACTGTAGGTGTATTACAATAAGTAGGTATATAGTAGCATAGCATCATCTTGGCATGGGTCTCCTCTCAAATATGAGAAGGATTTAACACTTAGTCTTTGAATAAATTTTATGGTGAACTCTCAGGCAAGCAGTTTTTGTCAAGATGTTTTCAGCTAATGACATTTCATTTCGGAAAACCCATATAATTTAGAAAAGTCTTTGGCGCATGCCACTGGGATTTGAACCTGATCTTCTCAAATAAGATGATGAATGATTTGTAATATAAGGACGTCTTCTTAAATTTGTTACATGTTACATGATAATTTCCAAAAAAGGATAATGATACTGAAAGCAAATGAACTTAAGAAATAAGGGAGTAGGTAGATAAGGAAATATAAAGTATTATTTGTACCGTACCTCTGCTCTAAATTTGAATTATTGTAACTATTATCCAAGCTGCGATGTAAACCAGGGTTGTCAGTGATGGCTTGCTCCAAGTTCCATAAAATAGGTATTAAGTGTGGTTGTGAGAACACCTGCACATAAAAATAATAATAAAGAAAATCCAGTCACCTCCTTCATGATTTATGTATTAAATTGACTTACTTTTCCCAATCGAAATAACATTACTGTATTTTTGTATGCAGCAAGATCTAGTCTAATAAATCTTGGTAAAATAAGTTGCAAAATGCATGTATAAGATGGAAAATTCTCTGCTATGAATTGTATAAACGTAGAATCTAATGGAGTGTTATTGGCCTCATCTTGGTATTGATCATTTGGAAACCTGTAACACAGTAGTGTAATTTAAAGTATAAGTATAAAATTCTCAATAGATAGGTATATCATTATCCTTGTACCTGTCTTGACTGATGGTGTCGCTTGTGTATCTCCAAGGTTGTATGAGACTAAGCCATATTTCTATAACGATCCTGAATGATGCATCAAGTGGCCAGATTGTAACCAAGTGTTTGACATATTGATAACCTCGAGCACACATAATTTGACGTGCATATTTACGAAGTGCTGATGACCGTACTGCAGAATCATTCTGGTACTTAGTTGAAAATGCATGTATATGCTTCACCATGATCCTGACAATTCTTACTCTTTCTGGACTTGTGGACATCACGGGTGTCTGAGAAAATGATGAAAATTAAGTACACCAACAAAAAAAATGTAACACTTGTTAATTAGGTAAAACAATAAACAATTGAAAAAGAAAAAAACTAATACAACTAGGGGGAACTTGATAAAAAGTGAAGTTGTGAAGATGTCCAAAAGCAAGCAAACAAATATTTGCTGGCAGTAGAAAAAGTCACTTACATCCATACTTCTTGAATTGTATTGCTCAACACTCATCCATATGTCAATGAAAACTCGTACAACTGTTTCTGTGCGCCACACTTCATTTCTGGACTGAGTCTGTGGTGAAGTGTGCTGATTACTCATCCCAGACAAATCTGGTATAAGTAACAGAGAAGGTGAACATAAAGGCCTGGAATAAGAAAAAGTAAGCTCAAGCTCAATATCTAGTCATGAAACAATTTATATATATGTACTAGATGACCCCGCGAACTTCGTATCGTATATAACATAAAAAACTAAGGGGTGGACCGCCCTTAACATGTAGGGGTATGAAAAATAGATGTTGGCAGATTCTCAGGCCTACCAAATATGCACACAAAACTTTATGAGAATCGGTCGAGTGACACGTGAATTTTATATAATATAAGATATGATTACACTTTTTAATGTTTGTATTAAAATTCTTATTGTGTACTCGTATTTCTATCAATATTCCTGATTGTTGAATTTGTGTATATTATGTGACTTACCAATTAGCTGTCTGCAGTGGAGCAGCTATAGGAACTTTTCCTGCATAATGAGGAATATGTGGCAGAACTGAATTGTTAGGATCCAGTGGCAAAAATTGCTGCAGATAATCACATACAAGAGCTGCATATATGCTACTTCCACTTTCCCAGGAATTCTTGTTTTGATCATTATTTAGTAAATCTAATGCAAAGTGGAATATGTAGTAATCAAATGGATCTGGATAGGAATATAAGGAAATTATTCTATGTAACAATAGTGTTAACAAAGTAATTTTAAATCAATTATAATATAAAACAAATATTATATTTAATGAATTAAGAAGGCATAGTATCATGGTGAAATGATTTGTATAAAAAAATTAAATTTCAAGCTTAAAATTTTTAGCTATGATTAATTCTACATTTCACTAAATTTCAGAGGATTTTTAAAAATAATTAATAATGGCTTAAAATAATAAGACAAATTGATACACCTTTGTCATTGTGTAGTAGGTTTGTTAAAAATAATTAAAAAGGATACTTAATGCAAGTGTTACTACATTCATTGATTGAGAATCCATGCTTAACAAATCTGCATAAAATTGAGGACACCTTCCTCTTTCAAGGGTCATTTGTAAATCTATCTGGAAAAAATATTTTTAGTCTGTCATAAAAATATGAATTACAAATCTATACCTATATATAAAAGGCATAAATGATTGTCTGTTGTATCAATGCACAGGCATAACCATTAGGGCTAGAAAATAGAAAACATGTATTCCTCTTTTTGATGTAGGAACGATTTTTCAAAATTCAAACCCCAAGGGGGTAGGTATAAATATTATTTTCATATCAATGAAATTTCTTATGAATTAAGTATTGCAAAAATAAAGTTACATATTTTTTGCATTTTCTAAAATTCAACCACTAGGAGGGTAAAATGGTCCAATTAATTATGACATCCACACAGACGAAGGTCCGGGCATAAGCTAGTGGAACATAAATGTAGTCAAAAGTAATACTTACTGGTAAACTGTGTAATGGAAGATTATACTTTAACTGAGTATCTGATAATAATTTGTAACATAACCGAAACATTGGACCCTGGGGCTCCAAAAAGTTTAATAACTCTGAAGTCTCACCCCTATTTCTCTCGAATATTAAAGACCGCAAGCCCCAACCATTATTGAGAGGTGAAGCAAATATGTTACTGATTAGTTGAGGAAATATAGTTTGTAATTCCTTATTAGGCGGTGATTGATCAATGATCCTAGTAAGTCCTAACAACTTTTCGTGCAAGGGTAAGTTAAGGCACGTATAAAATTGACTCTGAAACAAAACAAAATAGATAACATAATTTTAATTAAATATGTAATTAGGTTCTTATTAATATGGTAGTATTAAATGAATACTCACCATGATATCTTGCGCCATTATAGATCCCTTGAGCTTAAATTCTTAAAATATAAAATGTATTGTGTTGAACTGTTGAATTACAGACAGACAGTTGACAGTTCATTCATATTATCATAATAATATCACATTAAAATTCAATTCAGTGAAATTCGATTTAACAGGTTAACTAACTTCAAACTTCGGTAAATGTTTGACAACTATGAAAACGGTTTGGCATTTTTTCTCCACAAAAACGCAGCACTACCAACCTAACCTAGTTCGATGAATGTACTCCATAGTGAATAATACATTACCTACTCTGTATTGAACATTTAGAGTTCTGTGGTTCTGTGCCCTAGCCTGATAACAAAAGAGTACATAAAATATGATGATAAATATGTCATTCTCATATTCATTTATATTATATTTCATGTCAATATAACAATAATTATATTGTCAAATCAAATGTCAATAGTACATACTTATAAAAGAAGGTATATTATGTCTTCTCAGTTTGTGATAAAATAACTAAATAGAAATATTAGAAATACTTTTCTTAGATCTTAGTATCATCCCTCAGCCCTCAGTACCATTTACCAACCAGTAGACAGTAGACTGTAATACTGCTTGCTTTGTGCATAATAATATGAAGTAATGGAGTGGTTTGATAAAATATTGCGACCACGTTATGTCGTTGCACCAATGGTCGATGCTAGCGAATTGGCCTGGAGAATACTGTGTAGAAGACATGGCGCTCAATTGTGTTACACCCCAATGTTTCACAGCAATGTCTTCACAAGAGATGCCAAATATAGGAAAGAAATGTTTACTACTTGTTCGTTAGATAGACCATTAATTGTACAGGTATGTTGATAAATATAATTAGTTCATTTCAATTCCAGATGTAGTGATGTAGATGAAGACCAATGAGCCTAGTGGTTCAATTTGGCCTTCCATTCTGGTGGGTCTAGGTTCGAACCACACATGCATCTCTAATCTTTCAAATCATGTGCATATTATCACTTCCTCTTCAAGGAATGAAAACATGTTGATTAAACTTGCATCCTTGAAAGATCTCCATAAAGTTCTTGAAAAGCATGCAAAGTTTACTAATCTGTACTCTGTCAGTGTGGTGGACTATGGCCTTTACCTTTATCATGCAGGTGTAAGAGACCTGTGCCCAGCATGGTTGGGGATGATTTGAAACTACATTTCTCTAATGCTAAAAAATTATTATTACTCTTATTATTTATTATCTTTTATTATTTTATTTTTATGATAAGTTTATGTTGCAATATTTTGTAGTTTTGTGGGAATGATCCTGATACAATGGCAGCAGCTGCAAAACTTGTTGAGAATGAATGTGATGCCATTGATATTAATCTTGGCTGTCCACAATCTATTGCAAAACGAGGAAAATATGGAGCTTTTCTTCAAGATGAGTGGGATTTGTTAACAAAAATAGGTGAATATTGGTATAGTATTATCATATACATCTCTATATATTATAACATAGTGTAAGTTTATAAGACTTACATAGCAGTTTAAGATATTACACATAATATTATGTAGTTGATAAACCAAATAGTGTAAATGCTTGCACAAAAATGTGATTTCTATTCTTCCCCTTTAAACCACTTGCATAGTACTTAAATAAATAATGATGTATAAATATTAAACAGATGTTTTTAATTTAATCTTTTTTTAGTTATAGCAATGTCAAGTGCAGTCAAAGTACCAATCACTTGTAAGGTAAGAATACTTGAAAGTATTGAGAGATCAGTTGAATATGCCCAGATGCTGCAAAAAGCAGGGTGCAGACTACTAACAGTCCACGGAAGGACCAGAACCCAGAAAGGACCACTTACTGGTGTTGCTGATTGGAAGCACATTAAAGCAGTCAGGTTTGTTCAACATGGATTAGATGATGACTTAGCAGGCACTATTATAGTTTGATAACGACAAACCATGTGTTGTAATTATTATCACGCTGGTCCACTATTCTGAGGGTAGTGTGTTCAATTTCCAGCGGAGCAGAAGTTGAATAAATGTTAAAATCTATTTCTGTTCTCAGTCTAGGTGTTTGTGTGTCTATTACACCCACAAAACAGGGAATCCTAGTATAGAGCTATGCTTGTGAGGTGGTTTTTTAAATAAAATTATATAAATCGTATAATATCATAGTCATAATCTAATTTATAAATGACTGATAGGATTTATAATAATCCACTGATTACTGCTAGGTTTACAGTTGGAAGACAACATAATTGTAGTGAATTAATTACACTTCAATTATTGTAGGTAACAATAAAATTGTCAGCTATTTATAGAGCAAAATGAGCATATTCCTTGTGCAACAGTAGCACAATCATAATAATACACCTAATAATACGGCACTTCAGTCCACTAAGGCAAGTATATGGGTGGAATCTACTTAATTTTTACTAAACCTGTTTAATTATAGTCTCAATGACATTAATAATAATGTGTTTGTATAGTGTTTATTTAATTAGAATCTTATTTACAGAGAAGCTGTATCAGTTCCTATGTTTGCAAATGGTAACATCCAGTGTTTAGAAGATGTGCATAGGTGTTTAGACTACACTAAAGTTGATGGTGTTATGAGTGCAGAAGGAATACTTACTAATCCAGCCCTTTTTGAAGGAATAAATCCTGTCACATGGGAAATAGCCGAGGAGTACCTGCATCTAGTTGAAGTATATCCGTGCCCAACATCATACATTAGAGGGCATTTGTTTAAAATATTTCACAAAATGTAAAGACCTTGATTAGTTTTCATGTATATATATTATTTATTGGTGACCTTCATAATTTCAAATTAGCAATCAAACTTAATTTCAGATTCACTTTTGCTGAAAATAACGATACAAGGCAATTGTTAGCCACAGCACAGAATTTTAATGACTTTACGGACGTCTGTGTTCAAATAAAAAATAAATATTTGCCATACCATGAAGGTACCGTGAATTATCAGAATGATGAAGGAGTTTTAAGAAATGGATTTAGTTTGATCGTACCCCCTTGGATATGTCAACCATATATAAGAATTCCTCCAGAAGAACACCTACAAAAAATGGAAATAGCAATTATGAAACAAGTAAGTAAGCAACATTGATCATATTCATTAGTAATCATTAGTAACAAACAAGTTTCAGTACTACATAGTGGGAACTTTGAATGTCTACAGACTGATTACTATCATTATTTATTTGACTAAATAAGCTTCAGCTCGACTTCGGTTTCGTTTTCGCCCCAAACTGAAATAAAACTAAAATTATATTTTGGTGGAAAAAAGTAGACACGGACATAAAATTCAATGGTAGTTTATGTTAAAAAAACATATCTTAATTTTCAGGAAAACAATGACTCAAATAAAAGAATGATGGGAGATGGAGATGGCAATGTGATTTCCAGAAAAAAAATGAAAAAGTTGCAAAGAATTTCAAGAAGACCGAATAAAGATATAAATAAGCAAGGAAGAAGGACTGGTGAAATTTGTAAATATGAAAAATGCCCTAATCCTCTCGTAAGTTTCTGAACAGCTTAAAAAACTATGCTAATTGGTTAATGTCACTTGTTTCTTTTCGACCAAATGTTTTAAGTCGCCATCTGGTAAGCAAATATGAATAAAATAGCGGTATTAAACATGGGCTCGCGGCTATGGAACGCGAAACCTATACTGGCTTTTCTGTAAAATCGTTGTTTATTTTTCTGCCATTAATGCCAAATCACCATGGCAAGTTTTACGATTAAGCAGAAAATGTAAATAATTTATAAAAAATTAGAAACTGTACCAAGAGATGTTCAGGACTGACTTTTTTTCAGGGCGGTAAGTGTGTATACGAACTTTGTAAGAAGTGTTGTAGAAACAAATGTTTTGAAGAGGAACTTGATTGTAAAGGACATAGGATACTTGTACATACAAGAAGAGAAATGGCGAAAAAATTTTGTAGCAATAATCATAAAGAAAACGAGACTTGAAATGTGAAATATAAATTGAAATGTGGTATATAAATACAAGTTTAAATTATGATCAACATGTAGTTTCAATATCTCTTATTTTATTTTTAAATTAGTTTTAAATGATAAAATTAAGCGTTGCGTAATACAGGTACAGTAGTTAACAATTATTGTACCGACCCCAAAGAAAGCAAAATCAAGTTTATTATCGGCCTGGTAAGGTTTTTAATGGATGCTCATGGCATTGGAGTCAAAATGGTGAACTTCTTACAAAAATCGAAACCATAAAAACAGCATACTCTTGCATCGTTTGCATGAAGATAAAATCGTCCAGGATTATTTGGAAAGAAATTCTTAGGCCACTTCAGTGCGCTGAATTTTTCGTCAAAATAAATTGATCAAAGCCGCAATATTTTCCTTTAAGATTTGTTTCGTATTCTGAACCTTGAAGAATCATTTTTTGAAACCGCTAGGTATAGAATCTTTAGAAAAAAGATGGAAAATATGCATTGAGGTAAATACAAAAGATGAGATTATTTTGAGAAATAAAAATATTTATTTGGTTTCCTTGTATAGGAACTTAAAACTTTTCAATCCACCCTCGAACGATTTATCAGTCAGTTCATAATTTACGCCTGCTAATGACACCTATGTACTATGTCATTAATATTCCTTCTTCGCTAATTGATTAATCAGTTATATATAAATAGGTAAACTAACTACATAAGTACTTACGTATTTTTTCATTTTCATTGCGCGCGCATATTGATAGCGTCTAACTACAACGTAGGTTTTGTTAAGGTTTTTGGTGTACGGGAAACG
>DWQL01002038.1:0-10407 GCA_018231265.1 Noctuana haematospila
AATCTTTAAAACTACGCAACGGATTTTGATGCGGTTTTTTTAATAGATAGAGTGATTGAAGAGGAAGGTTTATATGTCACCGCTAGTGGCAAATTTCATGCGCGCTTCCGCCTGCTTCCGGTTGTTATCGATAGATAAACAGTCGGTAAATCTGGTCGGAGGCCCTTTGGGCGGTTTGACAACATCCGATACGGGTTGGCCACTAATCCGTATCTCCACAAATCCGCATTGGAGTAGCTCCAGGCCCAGGCCAGGCCTTCCCCGGTTATGGGAAGGGACCCGTGCCTAGCAGTGGGTGCCATAAGAAGGGTTGAAGCCATATATTTTCATTCAAATGAACACAGTTAGGTATATATATTGCTTTATATTCTAAAGTGAAACATTCAGAGAGACAAAGTCGCACTCTAATTTCCTTTAGCCACTGATGCATGCGTGCTCACTTGATCGTGCGGAAAGCACTTTGTACCGCAGGGAGATAATGGAATATAATTCAATGTATCGGGCTGGTGCGGCTTAGAAATGTTATTCCCGTTTGATCTGCTATTATCGAAGGAGTGGTTAAAATTCTCAATACCTTAGAGGTACGTAAAAAAAGGGTTGATTAAACTATCAAGTGCTTAATAAATACTTTTCAAACGGTTTTATTGACAACTCAAAAATCCTGTATCCTGTAGGTACTGCGTGTAACTAACGCCTGAAAATACTACCTATGTATTGATATGAAAATTGAAAAAATTACAAATTTAACGTCCGTCCTTTTCGATTTCAATAAAGGACGAAGTTCTCAATTCATCTGTACATTTTTGTTATCTGTCTTGTATAATAATATCGAGCTATGAATATACGAGTACTTTAGACTATGGATATTATTATATAGAAAGAAATATAATGTTGAGGTTAGAAAAATAGAAAAACTACCTAGAAACGTCGATTCTACTTTATTTATTTGACCTCATAACAAAGTCTTATCCTATATTTCCTTAAACAATGATAATGCTGAAGCAATGTTGCGTGTTCAATAGATATGGTGAATGGATTTATGTTACAGATAATCAAATGTAAACTAGTGCATTGAAGATCAAATATTTGTAATCGTATTCATTCACACTGGAATGTTATTGAATCGGTGTTGTACGAGTATGTAAATTGGAGATTATCGCGATCGTCAATGGTTGGAACTAAGCTATTAGATAACATGAATATAGATGCCTCTGATATAAAAGTTGAACTGAAAGGTGTGATGTACGGTGTTGGTGTATGTTAAATTATGCGACTTTTATACCGTGGATTTTACCTATTTTATGACATATTCCTTCAACCCTTTTTATGTCTCACTGCTGGGCACGGGTCTCTTGCCACACTTTAAGGCATAATCGTTATAAAGTACCTGCCTATTTAATTTAAATAGATAGTTAGATCATTGTTTGTAGTTTTGTCGCATGGTTGATATAGAATAAATTAAATTAATTGGCACATTTCGTACATGATTAAATACGTTTATAATTGAAAGGACTTACAGTTTGGTTCGACTTACTAGATTTGTGACTTGTATGTTGATAGCAATCGACTGAATACACTTAATATAGCCAGGGTTGTCAGTTGCCGCCGCTATACGAGTATGATATCAATTTAACTTCAACAATCGATTTTAAAATTGGGAAAAGGAAATCTTAAAGTTAATATCTCTAATGTTATTAATATCTTAAAAGTCGAACTGAGTTATTATTTTGCTTACATCTAATAATATTTGATGTATTTTTTTGGATATAATTAATTACTTAATTTTTAAACTTCCATGTCACGTTTTATGTCTAACAAGATTAAAATGTATGATAGAATTTAATAATCTTATTTAGTTAGAATTACAACATAAACATTTGAACGTACGACTGTTCTTTAACTTAACAAACTAAATATTTTTCCTTTTTTTTGTTTGCTGTGACGGAGCAAGTAAGTGTAAGTGCTTCATCACATACATATATGATGATACTGAGCGTAAAAAGTTCGTAACATAAAGTTATGTTGCCAACAGCAATATTCGTTTAATACAAACTCAAAAATTGCTATCTGCAAAAGAATAACTTTCTGGGATTATGGTAGTTGAAGTAGGTATGTCAAGTAATTCGGTATTAAGTTACATTGAGTAACATCAAAATAATGTTTATTTTGGTACACGAGGTTATTTAACTTTACACTATAACGCTTAACACTCACACTATTATTCACTACGCCGTGGGTACTAAGAACACACACAGATACAATTACACAACAACGAGACTAAGAACAGAATAAACAGAATTCTACATGTAAAGTTTTGCCTCTCTGGAAATCGAATCCAAGACACTTTGAATTGCGGACTGGCATGGTAAACAATACAGTAACACAACACGGGTCGTCAGTCGCATGGACATGAATACGATGTCCTCTCTTCGTGAATTCGATTTGCATTATCAAATAATATTTCTTGCCAACCCTACACCATTTATGGCGTTAACTCCATAGAATACAAATACTGTTGCCAGTTCTATTGTGCGGGCAATTCGAACTGAAGATAATATGAAACTATGCGACAATACACTTGAAACAATTAATATTATTAGAATTTCCTGTCCGCAACTGTGATAACGACTATAGTTATTGCCGATATTGATAATAATTGGAACGGAGAATTTCATAACAGAATTCTTGAATTGAATAGGAAATTACTTAGTAATACGAGTGTCGAGTATGCTGTGTAGATACTGTACAATAAACATAAATTGAAAGCGCGATACAGAGATGATCATAATGTTTAAAATTAATAGTTTGAGAATTTCGTACCATGTGAAACTCTTTTCCAATGAATTTCTTCATTCCGAACGCAATGTTTTCCCCACACGGCACTGTAGCGAAAAGCAAATATTTACTGCCATAATATTATTAGGATCAAGAATAAATTAAGATATCCAGGAATTTCCAGGCCTTTATAATTGCATTGTATCTCATAAACTGAATAAGCTGCACAAGCTGAATGGAAAGTTCATAAGAGCAAGAGAATCCAATTAACATCCGATACAAAACATTCCTCGGAGTTGGCTATCTAGTTTTGTGCTAACAATTAGTTCCGAGGTTATATGGAAACTTGGTGCTGTTGCGCTGATGGTGTGAATTGGCGAGCCTTGTACAGCTATTAACTATACAATGTTGTTTTGTTTCTAGCTTGCATAACGCTTAAACAGAGTATAGTAATCACAAAACTTGGATTCGAAATAGAGACGGGCTTTATCTAGATTGAATTTGTGTTGAATTGGGAAATAGAATGTCAATGCAATTGTCTTGGGCAGTGTTGCCATGGATAACCGTTGCGTTGATGTTAAGTTTTTATAACTGAACCGATATAATGTTTTTATATGCCTGTTATGTATTAAATAGTTATTTAAATTGATAAAATAAGTTTGTTTAAAGTATAAATGCTCTTATTGGTGACGGGAAACTTTAGAAAAAGCAGTCAATCGAACAAGTAAAATTCCACAATCATTTCTAATGATAAATATTACATAACAAATTTCCCATTAAAAACATTAACTTGTTGAGCGTCGATGTAACGCGGCAACTTCATTCGTGAGATGCAAAGTTGTGAAATTTATATTTAAGGCCGTACAAAGTTAAACCCGTCTTGCAAACTCCATAGCATCAGACACGCCGGCAGAGAAAACAGCGACGAAGAGCTGAGACACTTTAGAATTTTAGAAATTTTCGCGCAAAAACTTTGTAATTTTACGGAGGCGCGACTCGGACGGGAGACAACATAAATCATTGAAGTTACTTTTTGTTTCTAACAATGCAAACTTCAGCAGTTATGTTAAAAGGCATTTGCTATATAAATAAGGTTGTTAGGTTAAAACAATATATATTAGAAATAATTACCTGGCTTAGCTTCTTACCTAGATACTAAACAAAAACAGACACCTTCTTTCTGGACTTGATTAAATAAATTTTACAACTTTATGCAGAAGGCTTATATGGAATATGAACATTGAAAACAGTCATAAATATAGCCGAACAGAAAGTGATATAGAGATAAAATTATAGGTGCATAATTTCTGAGACTCAGGTGGTGCTGTACTGAGCACAGAATTCTCTCGTAAACCCGGAGATTTAAAGCCTAGTTTACCGCTGAAACTTTCACGTTTACTGTTAAGCAAAAACTGCTTGACATTTATAACTTAAGTCTAGGATTAAGTTCTCAGAAGAGACGTGTGCATTTGCATTGAAACCAGTCAACATATTATTAAGGTAATTAAAGCCGTATATAATTATTAATAACATAATACAATATTAGTAGCATGTATGTATATTAGTTTTTCCTATTTATTATGTATAACTTTTCAATGTTTTGCAAAGTTAGTGCTGGTAATAAAAATTACTATGCTATTGTTCATCATTTTTGTACACTCGTATTTAAGGAACCTGTCCTAAGAAGTAAGAAATATGAGCTACTAGTTGGTGCCCGCGACTTCGTCTGCGCAGTGTTAGTATTTCGAGCAATTCACACAATATCTTTATAAATTGTAGCCTATGTGTTACTTTGATGTATAAGCTATATTACTGTTAAGTTTTATAAAAATTCATTCAGTAGTTTTTACGTGAAAGAGTAACAGACATCCATCCATCCATCTATACTTACAAACTTTCGCGTTTATAATATAAATTATAAAGTAGGATTATTAATTATAATACAAAAGTAAAGTATTAAAATGAGTGTTAAACCACCGCAACAGCATTATTTAAGTCCCGTCATACATACTCGTACACATAAGAGATACAGTTTTCATCTCGCTCACCCGTACATCAATCTGCGTCCCCCGCAATATGGACTAAATTATTTTTGTCCAACTTTTTACATCCCCACATCGCTTTTATTACCTCGGGGAGAAATTCATTTGTCCGGTGTCCAATGGCCAATATAATGCTTACGTCCTATGCTTTTTATTGCTTTGATCACGTGCTGTTGTCGACATGGAGATTTTTTGTCATATTATTCTTTTACGTCCGTTTATACTGTTTGCGGAGGGATTTACTGAAGAGTTTTTGTGCGTGTATATGTTGGCAAAAAAGGTATCTGTGATGAAATGTCACTTCCTGAATTTACTTCCTTTTACAGTAGGTTTAGTTAGTTAGTACATCCTTCCTTATACAGTAGAAAAATTATGACTTACAAGCGTCAAGCGTACAAAGAAGGAACCCTTGTGTGACAATAAATAAACGAAATAAATATCTTTTAACTTATATTATGAATTTAACCACAACGTAAATAAACTAAAATATACTAGACCATAGATTGTAAAGAAGTGAAAACCGGGGTAGGTATATTTGTGAGCTGTATATTTTATTACGAGAACAAATATATATTATGCAGTGGAATTCAAAACTAAATCTATGATATGATATCTATGATATGCAATGGTATGAAGATATGCAATGTCAAGTAGGCATTTGATTTCAGAACAATACTTGACATATAAAAGTGACCACCAAAATAATAAGCAAGAGTAGGTATGTACTCCTAAGAACATAATTCTAATCCGATAGAATTCCTTGCAAGTGCATCTCATTTCGCAAACATAAGTTTAGTTTCACGTATTGGCAGTTCAATAAAAGGTAAACATTTTACAAAGGTGTTTTAAAAGAGCGTATTTCGGAATGAAAGGATCAGAGGCGCTTTGAGAGTGTAGCACCAAATTCGTGTTTCGTCAACCATAAGCTTGGAATGAGTCTGGCTGCAACTTATTTGGGAAATTGACGCTTTTACTCCTGTTGGATGTTGGAAAGCTTTTTCGCGATGTAATGTATGGAATAAGGGATTCTGTTTTGTTTGGTTTCATATTAAACTAATGCGATTGAAGTTTGGGTTACTATGGTTCCAAATTGAAATATCCTAGTGCTTGTGTTTATTGCACTGCCGGAACATTAACGGTTATTTTATAATAGTTTAACAGTGTTTTTTATAACAATACAATTTTAGGTTTGTCTATCATGTCAATTATATATATTATTGGAATTTTAGGACTAAGAGACTGCAGTGACTATTTAATTTTATTGTCCGGTAGTATGCAAATTTGTTCCTTTAGAACTGATATTATGATGAAAGAAAAGTGATTTTTGTCGACGTCATAAATCACTTTTATTTAGGACTAAGAGGCTGCAGTGACTATTTACTGTCAGATAGACCGCATGCAAGGCTCCAAAGTTATTCAATTAAGTAACGAAATGTATGTAACATATATTCTTTTACTGCTTACCGGTCAGCATTTCTAAGCTATAAGTGTGCCGTCGGGCTATTTAAAAGTGCGTCGCTCAAAATCATACAACACACAAATTAATTAGACGTTATCTAGCTATTGTTGGGGACCGCTGTAAATGTTTTGGTGTTCTGATTATAATTAAAGTGAACCTTACCCGAAGCGCGGATTAATTAAGTACGGTTCACGCAGTTCAAAATGTCTCTAACCACATGCAGTTGTTTGTTCGCGCCTCAAATGACATTTTGCTTTGAAACCCAAGCAAGTGTATGCCAATGTTTGTTTCATAAGTTGTGGTTGAATTTATAATAAATGTTGATCTGAAGTTATCATTCAGAAATGGACCTAATTTTGCGTATGGAGACAAACTCTCAAAAAAAATACGAACCTTTAAGTATGGAGAGCAATAGTAGAATGTCGTTTAACTATAAATATTAGATATAAACAATAATTTACCAAAATCATAATATATTCTTACATAATTGAATTTGACATTTAAAAGATGTTTTAGTGTCTGTATGAGCCTATCTAAAATTTGCCATGAGAAAGTACTTAACGAACGAATTGTTAAAGTTTTATTCATTATACTCGTATATGCAACATTGAGCAACATTAAATAATAATAATAATCAAAATAAGTCGACACAGCAATGTCCAAAAATATAAATGTTGACAATAAGGGATGCTGTCTCAACAGCATGCTCCAAATAAAATCACAGGTCTACCGTTAGCCTTTTGTCAACATCCAAGCAACTTTTATTTAGCAGGAACAAAACCACCAAAGAATCTATTTTGAGAACTAATTTTGGTATACGGTATCAAACGTTTTGTTTTCAAACCAGAAACCCTATTTATTTTCGACTCGCTGGAAATACTGTTTCGACGCGGTCTACTTAAGAAAATAAGTATACACGAACTACGAGCAAAGCTTTCGACTATTCAGTACGGTGTCCTGTCGTTTTCCACGAATTGCCGAATATTTTTAGTTTTATGTGGTTTGTCTACTAGTGTTGGTTTGATTCGCTTGCATATAGGTAGAAGAATTCTAATAGAGTTAAAAATTGTGCAAATATCGTATGTGCCGTGCCACTCATCGCGTTTGTTCGCAACATGTTTTTTCGAACAATAATAAATTAATAAAATTGTATTTCGTACATAAAAAAGAAAAGAAAAATAAGTAGAACGCGGCACCTCCTCTTTTTGAAGTCGCCTAAAAATGAGGTACCTAATCAAACTTAATTATCTAGGTACTAACTACAATACTTAATAGTTGTGGTAAGTAGGTAGTATAATTTGCTACATATTATTTGAGACTGCTGCCCCACCATGTGTCCATGGCTGGCTATTATTTTAGACTGCTGCCAGTGCTGCCCCACCTTGAGCCTATGGCTGGCTTTTATTTT
The DNA here is from genome assembly GCA_018231265.1 of Noctuana haematospila. NCBI lineage: Eukaryota > Metazoa > Arthropoda > Insecta > Lepidoptera > Hesperiidae > Noctuana > Noctuana haematospila. The sequence goes on from DWQL01002038.1 coordinate 7,685, forward strand.
AGACTGTTGCCCCATCCTGAGCCCATGGCTAGCTACGCCCATGTGTGTTCATATTAAAAGATAGCATTATTTATTAAAGAGTTTTTCAGAACACCGCTTAAAATTCCCATTGATATTGTGCGCAAACGTTTTGTTATAACAAAGTGTTCACCCGCTGCCGAAACAGAGCTATACCAGATTAACATAAAATCCCTGTTACAAAGAGTTTCGGACGAACCGAACCAAAATAACGAAGTTCTTCAGTTGGATTGGAACACATTTTTGAACCGAATAAAATATTTGCGAAACTGTGTTCAGACTCGTAACTCCATTTTTATGAAGTTATATACCTATACACACACACACTTATATATATATATATATTTGATTTATTAAGAATGTATCTTTGTTACAAATTAAAATAGATTTCCGTATTTATCGACGCCTGACGACGTTTCGATGACTTGTGAGATGGTAAAAAACGCTGACTGACATAAAAAGATATAAAAAAAAAAGATATATCTTTTTCACTCAGCTAGACCTATCGACCGGATAGTAAGTTGGGTCGGAATAAAAGCGTTGAATATGCTCTCCCTGTATTTATTGATATTTATTTCACTTTCCTTATGCATCTTATTACCTTTTCGTTTTTCTTCATGGAGGTGTATTAGTCCCCATTAGCCACATCCCCATAATACCCATAATTTTTTAAGCTGGATACTACTAGTTGATTAGAGTGGTAGATTGTTATCGATCTTCTCAACTACGATATAAGAGTCGTGTCCAATAATACTATAATAGAATGCTGATATTGATTGATAAGTGACGATAACACTGTAACAAAAGGCCAAAAATATAACAGAAAAACGATTAAACAAATGAAGGTCACGGTAATGGCCTTTTTAATTATCACATTCGTATCAGGCGACGGTATTTTTATCGATATACGCTATGCTCATGGAATATTAGAATTTTCGTTACAAGTTACCGTTCATGTGTAACTAAGGTAAGCTTTATCGTCACGCACTTTTCTAACGTTCGTCTTTCGAAAGGAACGTGTGTTGTTTTTACATTAAATAGGCTTGAGTTTGACTCCAATCTGTTTGTTTGCTACTTTTTTCTTTTGTTGAGTAAATCAAATCAAAAATCAAAAGCGGTTCAATATAAACAAGTCCTTGGAGAGAACAAATTGTAATTTAATTGTTTCGCTTATCGCATGAAAATAATAACATGGTTCACACGCCAAGGGACCTCCATTACCACCTACGCGTTTTATATTATTTCTGTATTCGTAACATTGTGTTAATTTGTAGGCATACTTTGATTTGGTTGATGTCTTACTGACTGTGATTGATTATTCATTTCATATTTTGACCAATAACTAATAATGCTTCACACTCATAGCATTAATCTAGGACATCCGGTGTCGTGAGTACCATAGACAAAGACGATTGCCTAGAACGTGAAAAGTAATCTGAATTATGTTAGGGACGAGACGCCACACTTCGAGACTGAAAGTCAGCGTCAGAATTTTGTTTTATCTGACGTTGGTGTCTACGCCGTAGACCTACGCCGTAGACACCAACGTCAGAAATCGGTCAGTTGCGTAGACACTACGTGACTGCCGCTACGCGACCGACATTAGCGTAGGAAGAATTCAACCTTACTTACGTACGTAATTAATTAAACAAGTAATATGCTTTATAGCACTAGTGAAAAAACCCACGCTCTTGTCCCTTATTAATGACCAGACTGTATATAGATGACCTTTTCTAATATTGATAGGATGATAGATGGATGACACAAAATAAACTATTTAGGGACTTGGTAGTTCTGGATCTTATAAGAAGAAATATTAATAAATGTTAATGTCAAGTTAATATATTATTATTTTATCATTCTTTAGACCTCGACATATCAATATGGCTATGAGAATCGATTCTGTTTAGTTATAGTATAAATTTTTAAAATAGGGATATTTGAGTATCGGGCTTCTCATCTCTATCAGTTACAATGTTCAGGGAAATTTATAATTAATGGATGTGAAAATAAATATATGAGAGCATGAGGCAGTTTATCTATGATCAATCAATAGCTTAATTAATTAAATCAATTATTAAATTTGTATAACTTATGGGTATACATTTAACAGTCAAAGTAAATAACTTTATTGCTCTATATTCAACATGCTAGGAACTTCAAATAAAACGATATGCATGTAGCAAGTAAATTAAAAATATATATATTTTCCGGCCAAACTTAACGCGAAGCATTAAGTCAAATGATAGCAAGAGTTAAATGCATTTAAAAAAGGTCCGGCACGAGTTTCGAAACGATCCAGTTGTGGACAGTTAATCAAGTAATCCCTCTGTTAAATGCGCATGAAGAGATTAAGCCCTAATTCGTTAAGCGTGGATGACAGCGCGTAGCGTGTACAATACGGGTTGTCAACACAGCAATGAATTTACTAAAAATCATGACTAAACCTTATTCCATATCACAACAGCATCTACGTCCGATAGTACTTCTATCGTGTTTAAAAAGTGACGTAATAATATGTCAAAGTGGTTACATAGCTAAGGAATTTCTTTTATAAAAAAATACAGTAGAATTGGGAACCTCCTCTTTTTTTGGGCAACAAAACTGGAGAGAAGGATTCAATTTTCACCCGTCAGAATGTTATAACAATACTAACAGACCTGGCGAACTTCGTACCGCATATAACATAAAAAACTAAGGGGTGG
>DWQL01002039.1:0-10405 GCA_018231265.1 Noctuana haematospila
GGATAAAAAAACTACATTCGGAAAAAAGTGCATATCATTACATCCGCACGTCCATCTGTTGAAAGTCATGTATTTATGATATGTTCCAGTATATTCTATAGATAACTATATTCGATCCTAAAAAATTATGTCTTTGTATAAAAATTCGAAAGTTATTAACAGAATAATTAATGTTATTGTAAAAAGCAGTCCATGATAAATGTGAAAAATTTTAATTCAATTAAATTTCTCAAAGTGAATGAAAATCACGTTCAAAGATTCCGTTACATGCATTTACATAAATATTACAAGCCAAGCTAATAGAAGAGTTGAAAAAAAATCAAATTTTTCGAATTGTTTATAAATAGTCAAACAGAACTAGGTACTACGTCATGAGCTGCTTTATTTCCAAGTAGAAATCTGATATGGTAGAAACAAATAAAGAGAGAAGGAAAAATATAATCTCGTAGCTCGTAGCACCGCCTGAAGGCAGAATAGAATATCTCAAAGAACATCGCATTGCTGTTTAAATCAGAACTTTCTTACATCTTGGATGACGGAAAAGTGCTCTTTAAACTTGCTCTGTTTACTTAAGAAAGCAATAAATGCTTCGGTCATACTGGAAATTTCTGGATTCTGACCAATAAGAACAGATATTATAGACTTTCGATACCTACATTTATTGTTTTTTAAAGTATATGCCTCCACAATTTATACATTCTTGCATTAGTGCAGAATAAGACGCATTAAGTCCCAGAATTACGATAGTTATTTTAGTTGAATCGTTAATTCCATTTTCTCTTTAATTCAATTCCGAATTCAGGACCGATCATCATCAGGTCGGCTAATTGTATCCAAAATGTACAACGAAAAGCTTTCCGCTCCATGGACGATAATGTTGTTTGCCAAGAGTAGATGCTCGAATCAATTATGGGCAATGGACAAATCCTATTGGAAATAGGATCAGTGGTAGTTACCTTATGCGCAGTTCATCGCGTCAATGCGTTTTACAGTCAGTTGAGTAGGAGTGAGTTTGTAGAATGTCGAAAAATATATTGCTTCATTACTTCATCTATACTAATATTATAAAGCTGAAGAATTTGTTTGTTTGAACGCGCTAATCTCAGGAACTACTGGACCGATTCGAAAAATTCTTTTAGTGTAAGATAGTCTATTTATCGAGGAAGGCTATAGGCTATCAAGCGTTACGTTGCTATTCTTAACGCGGTTGAAACCGGGGCGCACAGCTAGTCTGTAGATAAATTTTTATTTTATTGAATTTTCCACAGCAGGTTTGAAATATATTAGTTATAAATATATGCTTCAATGATCGATGTAACGCTGACATCGTTTGGTTGTGGTGATATTAAGTCTAGATTATGGTACTGTTGCATGTTAATCATAATATCTATTTCAAAATTATTGTGAGGTATAAAAAGGACCAACCAATCTGATTTCCAAGAAATAGACAAAGAAATAAAAGAATACGTGTGAAACGTCCCACACTCGGATATGTGATACTCCATCGTATTAGTATTATTTCGTACCACATCATTTTCCCCGACATAACGTAAACATTACAGTTCTGAAATCCTAAATCTGATATACAAAAGTAAAGTTCTTTTGTTGCGTCTTCGTGCAATGTTCATCAAATTGATTTAATACAATTGACCTCTGTGAACTTCGTTGCAGGTTTGCACTTGAGTGCATGTTTCCAATATAGTTCGTATGAGATGTCGTGTCGAGGGTCGTGTCAACAAATTAATAAGTTTCTATTATTCGTAACCTAGTGGTTGAATTGGAACCGTTTTGATGGTTTCTGTTCCGGTGGGTCCAAGTTTGAATACTCGCGTGCTCCTCTAATTTTTCAAATTATTATCACGATCTCTTCAGTGGTGGAAACCATAGTGACAAAACCTGCAGGCTTTAGAGTTCTCCATACCGTTCTCGACAGACATGTAAAGGACATCTTCATGTGGTGGTAGGTGGTAGAAAATAGTAGGTACCTTTTGGTTGTAATTCTAATTTTCGCTTTAGTCACATAAAAATCGATGTATACATCATTATTTATTACGTTTTCTTACGAAACTACTTACTACAAAACTATATTAAATACATTGTAATAGGTTGATTAAATAAGATTTTATCTACTCCAATTTTCATCTACAACAACAAAGAGGAAAACAAATTCTTATCATGTAGACGAAATCGCATGTAGCTTATAAAATTTATATGAAAAAAATATCAGTAAAATATTTATTAGAAAACATGATAATATACCAAATGATGAATAACCCCAAGTTATACTGGAATATATTATAAAAAAACGTAAACAATCTATATTTGTATGTATTTATACAGTATCTATCCTTTGCTCGTATTGTGTATGAATATTACAAAAAAAAAACTGAGAATGAAATTGTTCTAATATTTTCAACCGACTTCAAAAAATGTTTTTACCCCATAACTTTCGACTTGGTGAACGGATTGTGATGATTCTTTTTTTATTTGAAAGATGGTGGTGGTTCCATTTCAATTTGGTTCAGACAATGGCATCCTTAAGAAAACCATAAGTCTTTAATTTGCAAATTTTCTTTCAGTATGAGCGCGACAATTTTGTAGTCGGTTGTTTTCACGCGAGTTACAATTATTACACATTTGATTGAGCATTATTTCCTAATAAAGTCTTACTATGTGGTACTTTGAATGTAAAATAATTTAATAAGAGTCATTCTTATATCATGTTTTTAAAAATTTTAAAAACCGATTCAAACAAATCGTGATTAATTTCTTTCTCAGTGTACAACGAATACTTATAGCTATAATTATTTTGAATTTGAATTTCTACACTTTCGTAGTTAATATCATAACCATACTCATAATTCTTGTATTTGGTTTCTTTCCGCTTACTTCTTTGCCATAACAAGCCGATACTAAGCCGACAAAACCGGCTATCAAATCTTCGACATTGCCAAGGACATCGTCTCAAGGTAAACTATATTATATTATCCGTCCAAAACTGTTTTTTGGTAAGACAAATACTTTTAAATATTACGCTTTCGAAATATTATATACAGCATAAGGATTACAAAATAAATATCTACTTATTTTAACCTACAAAAAAAATCAAAATGTTCTTCGGATTTTGTATTATTTTAATTGAGTTGTGTTGAAATTTCCGATGATTATTTTATAATCATAATTATACGTAAAAATAAAAACCGCTGTTATGTAGTTAAGGTCTTCTTGCGATATTAAATTGTGTTTGCCTTCAATATCTTCCCGTTTAATTGAAGTCTTTACAGTATAATATATACATACTTTCTCATTATTCTCATTATTCTTCAAATGTCCCACAACAATACAATTTGAGTCAGTTCCTTGACGTCGTATTTGCATGCACTTTTTTATAAGTATAAATGAAATGAATTTCAAGATTCTTGACAATTTCCTAGAATCGGTGTAAAGAACGAGTTTGGACAAAACAATAGTTTACCAAAATAATTTTTAATATCCAGAGAACATTTTGAATAATATGAATGGCAACAGCGCCAGCGGTATTAACATAAGGTGTGGTACACTAATTTGTATAAGGGCACTTACATCCAAAATATTTTAGATCGCTTAATATGTATAATATTGCTCAACTAATAGGAAATAGGGCGTAAAAACTATTTATCCTGTCACCTAACATGCTTACTATCATTCATAAGAAGGAAATTGTGGTGTGACATTAATTGGGTAACCTACTGTGTAATTTGTTAATTAACAGAACGTGATCGTCTTAAACCGGCGCCTCCACCAAAACCAGCCGGGCTGGGCGCGCAGTCCAACGCCCTGGTTCCGCAAAAAACCTACCAGATCAACGTAACACCTGACTTTTTCAGTCAGATGCGCAGTCTTCTGAAGCAAAGCCGTGATCTTAGAATAGAGGTAAACTGTACAAATGTCTCCAGTCGCTTCATTGAGCTCATGCACTTGCGAATTCCAAGCGGCAGTGGCGATATAATGATACTCGTAGCTGTGGCGTTAGTTGCTAATGTTAAGCGTTAAGTATATAGTACAAATTAGTGTTTCGGGTTTTGATCTACAGACAAGGAATTTGCGGCGCTCAACACTGTCCCACGCGATGCAGATGAGGCAAATGATGGCTGATACGATTGTGAAGATCGGCGCGCTTTCTGCAAGCTATAATGAAGCGAACCCAGAATCGGTAAGTTTAAATAAAATCAGAATTACGTTAGTGTAAAAGTCTCGTACTCTTACGATCGTGTACTGAATGTATATTGTTTAATTAATTGTAGCAGCTGACCCGCGAGGAAGAGATTTACAGGCAGGAAATGCTTCTGCTGGAAAATGACCTTTACGAATTGGAAGCCACTGTGGAACGCCTCCGCGGTCAAGCCGCCAATAGGTACAAATCTTGAAACAGCATTTTTGACATTGAATTGCTGATCTTATGTCTTGTGTCTTTATCTAAAGTAAAAAAACTTCTTTAGTAAAAATTTTAGTAATACTTCTAGGGAGACGCGGGTCAATATGGCCGATATAGAAAGGATTGCAATGGTTTTGTCCAAGAGCAGCAAGACCGTGGCTGATTGGAAGTTGAAATTCCCCATACTGCATGAAACCATGAAAGCTAAACTGACATGTGAGATGGAGAAGGTGAGTCAAAAGCACAATCAACACTATTTGAACATTGAAAATTTTAACTTAAATTTGAAAAATTTAGGTGGTGCGTAAAGAAAAAATGCTCGAGGACGAGCCTGAACGCTTGGAGCTGGCTTTGCGTCGCTGCAAGAAACTGACGGGGACTCTAGTGACTCTGAAGCGGTGAGTTATAATACACACTAGGTACATAGGTATAGGAATTGGTCGTAAGAACGATTTATTTATTATTTTATTAACTTTATTTAAAAAATATATTTATATTTTATCATTCATCAGTTTTATCCGGAAAAGAAATAATGTTTCTATCTGTGCACCACCCATTACTAACAATGACAAAAACAGCCAAGATACTCATTAAATTAATAAAAGACAGGCACAATTTCGCTTGTTTCTTAGCAAACACTATCACAATATATAATTTAATCACTATTGCAAGAGTATTTTGTGAAAGTGCTTAAATTTCAGGTTACCCGCATGTAATGCTTCGGTGAAGAAAAACATCGTGGTAAAACCAACCTCTGCTTGAAAATTCTTCTTAACACTAACTTCTAATCCATCAATCGGCTCTTTGTCTGCATAGTGACCTTAACCCCCGGGTTAGCTGTGGAATAAGGGGTCGATGATGATGATGTCATGCTCACTTTACTTCCAGCCTGGCCTGCGTACAGGAACAACGCTTGCCTCTCAACGACGGCCGTGCGTCCCCCGAGTCGTCGCAGAGCTCGTTCACTGCCGGTCCTTCCTCGGAAGAGTGCAACTCTGAGAATGTCTGCCCATTAGCAACTTCGCACAACAAGGTAACAACTTTATTACAATCGACTTTATTACAAACAAAATATCAATTTGAAAATTTACCAAATACGAAGTTTTGGATAATTATTTGCGTAGGATAATGGTGAATGCATTACATACTTTTACAATTGTATTACATTTTAAAATGATTTTTATGCCTGTCTAGGCACAAGGACAGCGTAAATTTTCCTTCAGTACAATAAAAATAAGACGTGGCTAACATAAAGAGATTTTTTTTCCAGAGTGGTTTAGCAGACACCTCCATTTTTAGGATAAATCAAATCAAGATGTTTATTTCGTAAAAAAAAAACACAAAATTAATCACTTAACAATTGCAGGTTTGCCAAAAGTTTAAAATTTGCATTTTTTTCCGACACTTCGATTTATTTGCGGAGTGTTTTTTTTTTATCTCAAAGATTTTTTGCTCCCTGCGTAGATCCTAGTAGCTTGTTATTAGTATTAGCGTACTTCACACTATTCTTCTGATTACATCTACAGGCTTTATAATCTCGGCATGTCCTCTTCTGTTTAGGTAACAATTGACTTGTGCTACATTTTTCTTAGTAGTCTAACCCTTACAATTTTATCTACAATAATGTAACTGATCTTGATTTCTTTATTTTTCAAATTTGAAGTAAGTACATTTTATATCTTTACCTACTAGCGCCTTGAGGAATGATCTGGTTTGTATTTTTTTTATTAACCTATGTATTCTGAATGTTATCATCAATTCGGCCTCTAAATTTTTATGCTATCGAAATGCTCTTTGCATTTCGTCTTATTTTATACTTAACTTTAGAGACTATTGGCATATCAAAAATTTATGAAATTAAATTTTTATTATGATCATTATCAGCAGCATCACGCTCTGTCCTTTTATTTCAGTAGGATTCACACATATTTTTGAATTTCTAATTACATGTATTATGAAAGAAAATGGTTAGTTAATGTCTAGCAATACCGACACTGTAGCTTAGGGCTGAATAGTACCTACGTACTACGCACTTCCAATCCTTACACTCTCAAAAAGTTTTGTAGTCAGGTACTTATCATTAAAAATTTACATGGTGCACTGGATAAATGCCTCACTTTATTATATTACTAAGTACTTTAGTCGCGACGGAGTGTGATGATCTAACTTAAAACAGAATACAGCCGTATTTGAAATTCTTTTGCACAATCCTGCAACCAAAGCACTGTCCATAAACGTTGCATTTTTAATCCTCGCTTCTGGAAAATAATGCCAATTTTAATAAACAGTGAGTCAGGATACGATAGAGTAAGTTTCAGGACCATTGATTGTAACTGATTTACGAACATATATTTCTGTACCCACTATGAATTAGTTTGATGATAAATTAAATATAGTTTATATAGATTGATTTAATTTTATAGGTTATTATTTTAAAAGATGACTAATTTCTCTCGTTAAAAACTAAAAGACGTTTGTCGAGTCGCTAATAATTCTATAGGTCACTTCATTTTAGATGGTGTATCTAAGTTCTAAAATGTATAGTTTGAAATAAACAAGTTACATTCTTATCTAACCACAAATGGGTGAAATGAGTGCCACGTATTGACGTAGTTAGTTCCCATCAAAATGAAGTGACGATAGCAATTCTTTCTGCGGCAGCTCCTGCATCCGCGAGTCCACTAGGCTATCCTAGGTCCTGAACAATATTTACAATGACACTGTGAATTAATTTCTTTTTAATGGATTATGTTAATGATAAATTTCATCGTGTTTTTTCCGTGATGGTACGCATCAGTTTGCGTGGCGGCAGAGTCAACACTTCCGAGACGCGATAGTTATTCATGAGTAATGAATCTCTTCGTAATATATCCATTACTATTATTATTATATTTATTGTTTTTATCTACGTTTTGATATTTAATTTGTATATTTTTTATTCCACATACGTACTTTACTTTCCTTTCTCAATATATATTTTTTTCTTTATTATTCACATTACCATGTTTTATAAATTTAACAGAGATCCGCTATCTATATGTAGGCATGTTGGTGCACAGTTGTACACTATGCTTTAGCAATATTTTCTAATGAAATTCGCTTATGACCATCATTTGGAGAAACTTATAGAACTTTAACATATTTTTTCCAGTACAGACACTATTGAAAAAAAAATCGGTACGCATGCTTACATACTATAATCGTTTCCTTAATTGGATTGTGACGAGTAAAATGTCGGTAATTGGTATTTGGAAATGGTACTTTTGCTTATAAAGATGCAGGTTTCATACAATCATCACTCAGATAAACATTTACTAGGTTCATAGTGCCATCACTAAATACCTTCCTGACAAGTGCTGTAAACTTTACCAGTTGTAGATGAATCGTAGATGTTCTTTAGCCAATTAAGTAGGTTTGTGCAAGTTTCAGCTGATTTCAATATTTTTTTGTGATTGACCAGTCGTATTGTAATAGTCATCAGCAGCTGAAATTTGCTTATGAAAGTCATAACATTGTTTTAGTTTTCTCATACAATTAAATTTCAGTTGTTTTTATTTTATTATCTTTTAATTAAATTATTTATTAATACGTATCTTTAGAAGTTTGGACTTAAAGCATGATTTGTGGCGTACAAAGCATGCAACATGTTGTGATACTTGTAATAATTATTTAAAAATATTTTTTACAAAATTACCTTAAAGTACATTTTAATGGAATATTTCAAAAAGTATTATTTGACATGGAAATTTGTCAATTTCTCTTCGTACTCTGGGAGTTGATATAGAAAGCGGCCACTATGTCCGAGCGCGGAGCACGCGCTTTCTTCTATACCTAATGCTGACTCTATTCTTCTCTGAATTGCCAAATAATCCACATTTTTGTAATCTAAATAGTACATACATTTGTCTTACATGTACCACAACTAAACATCCTAACCGAAACTTTTATTACTTTGCCGGAAAAATGTCTTGTCTTTATGGTACTTGACAAATAATTATATTGATATGCGAAGGTCTTATGCCTTATTGGATTTTTTATTTTAAATAGCCCATATAAATGCATTTTATATGCTTATAATATTAATATATGGTCTTATTAAAGTAATCTTTCTTCAATTACGAGTATGTATACTTTGTCAATGAAGGATATTTAAATTACATTAAGAAACTTAAATTAAAGATAAGGTAATGATTTTGCACGTCTGTAATCTTCTTTAATTGCAAATAGGTATTCGTTTCACATCTACTACATACTGTAAACTGTAATTATTTTCTTTAACCGGATTATTAAAGTAATTTATAAATAAGCCACATTTTCAAATATGTATAACGAAACCAATACCTATTTACGTTTAAGGGCAATTTTATTGTCACTACTGTACTTAACAAGCACGGTTTTCCTCTTGCTTTGTTACATATTTAGTGCACGCTGTTTTTTTGTTCTGTTGCAGCACGTACTCGATAGCAGAAGCAGTTCAAAATCTAGACTTTCCAAGTTATATGAAATCCTTTAATCTCCTATCGTTCCGTCATTTCCGTCTCCCGTACGTACTTCTGACTTCTTCCAACTTTATTCTCACCACAAACAAGTCGTCATTAATAGCTTATGTAGCTACTGTGTCTCATGCTCATCCTGTTTTATTCCATCACAAGTATCCATTACGAACCACTATTACCCGTAACTAGATTCAGAACACAGTCGTCCTTCCCCTTGCCGTTTTAACTCATAACCAAACGTTTACCAAACTGACTAATCCTCTCCTCAGGAGCACAGGTAATTTGTTTTTCTAAAGTTTGTACCGCTTACAGTCTTTCATAACATTCTCGTACATTTAACATGATCTTGTATTATCCAGCACTAACACTGGTAGGTAGCTCATAGTTTGCAGTTATTTAACAGCTTACATTTTAGTTAATTGTAACTATACCACTACGGCGTAGCTTTCAGTCAGATGCTGAAGTTTATTCACATTGCAATTACTACACGTATTTATAAATTTTGACTAATGGCAAAATCATCACAATTGTTAAGAGTGAAATATTATTCTTTATAATACTTACTTTATGCATTTTATCACAAATTCTAAGTAATCATTTACATACCATCTTTTATCACCTGCAGTCGTACATTTACGTATTTGTGTATATCGTACAATCATACCTTCGCCTAAAGTTGTATCCGACTGTTGTCATCATTCTACGGTTCTACTTCCACAATCCATGGGCCGCTCGACACCTCTATTTATTTTTTGTCGTGGAATATTAAATACATAATACGTTTTTACTAAATGTTTATAAACGTTTTAATTTAATATTTCTTCGAAAATACTTACTCGAAATATCTTATTATCTATATTGTTTTAAATACGAATACCTATATTCGACGACAAAAAGTAATGGCAAATGCCTTTTATTTCTATTTTATTCTTTTTGAATGGTTGTGGACGCAATAAATATTTAGCTATTATTCATATTTAATGTGAATACTAAATGTTCTTCGTGGATTTTTCTTCTTTGAATGACTGTATCTATGTATATGTTCTGTCGGATCAGTGTTTGTGTATTAGTTAAGGGCGAGGTTGCAAACAAACTTTGTTAAATTAACATCATTCGCCATGTTGCGTCAAACATTAGACTAAAATGTTCTAAGTCACTTGCAAGCTCGCCCTCGTAAAACTTCTAAGCATCGAACACAAATAGAACTGTACGGAACGGTGCGCAGGCCGTCGGCGGGAGAAACGGAGCGTCAAGGGGAGCATCGGAATTGCGGCCAGAAAACGCCCTCGATGCGCTACTAGACGAACTGCAGACCTTCGCCAAGCCATCGGAGCGCGGCGGGCGCGGCGAGGGGCCCCTGCGGCGGCTGCACTCGTACCCGAGCGGCAGCGACACGGACGCGTCGCCGCCGGTGCGCGCGCGCGGCCAGCATCCACCCAAGCCGCCCGTGCCCGAACGTCATCCCGAGCTGCTGGCGCTGGCCGCCCGCCGCGCC
>DWQL01002040.1:0-10404 GCA_018231265.1 Noctuana haematospila
AATACGTTTTAAAAAATTACACAAAATAGACGAATGTATTAATTGAGTAGGTACTAATACCTAATGACGAACATAACGAATTAAAATTTTGTTATACTTTTTAATATTCTCATGTAAGTGACTAACGCGAGTTTTTATGAGAATAAATGTCTTTAAACCTAAACCTAAGTGTCTTATATACCAACCGATTGTTTATGGATTTTAATGATTCGAGATACCTAATAATCATTAATCACCGTAACAACTATTATTCAATAATCAACTTGTCAATTCACTTACAAATACCTTACAAACAAGATTTACCTACTTGATTCCCAAGAAAATTGGGTAGTCTCTAGAACATTATTAAGAGCCTTACAGTTTCAGTGAGGCAGGCTTTGTGTAACATTTCTAAGAAAATGAAATTCTAGCCGAGGCTGCTGAGGCGGAGTTATTTCACTAGAGGTCCTTTGTATTGATCAGAACTAACGGCCGGGCATGAAATGGGTCATCCTACTCCGTTGGCTTCACGGCATTAAATATTTACTAGATTTATATAGGTGTTGGCCGATGTAACTTTACTACGAATATACCTGCAAAATATATTGTCCATATATTTGTCGTAATCGGGAATAGTGTTCGATTAATTCAAATGACTAGGTTTTGTCTTGTCTTGTTTTCAATCCATACTAATATTATAAATGCGAAAGTACCTAGGACGGCCAAATCGCTGAATCGATTGTGATAAAATTTCACATAGAGATGCTTAAGGATCTTGGGATAAACATAGGCTACTTTTCTCCCATTTTTTCTTAGTTTTTCCAGGATTTTCCTGTTTTTTATTTTTCTATAGACCCAAATTGAAGCCCACGCGGGTGAAGTCGCGGGCATAGGCTAGTATAAAATATAAATATGCCGAGGGCCTAGCAAAACTCAGCAAGTGTTGCAAAACTTTAATCACTCAACTTGGTGAATGCAAGCGGCGTTCGGTCCGCTGGATGACACTTGTGATAAATGAACTACTCGATAAATGTCGACGCTACAATGTTTATGTATGCACGAAATCTGGTTTTTTAAATAATTATTATACAATACAAAAGATGATTTGTACTACTAAAATGGTTGAATCGAATAAATTAATCCGGGATGTGCACCGTCGGCTAGTAATAAAACCATCTGTAAGATTTTCTCGCCCGCCATCCTTCAAACCATTGGGCACGCCTGATATTTTTACTACGAGATGTAGTTTTTTTAATTCCTGATCGCACTTGATGTATTTCAACTTTATGTATCTACCTAGGTACGATTTACGAGTAATGTTGTCTTTCGTATTTCAAGTTTGGTCTTAGAAATCTCAGTCATTATGATCTCAATACCTACGTACACCTTAAAAACGGTTTCCTAGTCTTTTTATAAATATTTCAGTGTCTATCCTACATGGTCAAACAGACGAAAAGTCCAATCAAGTATAATAAATAAGTTTAAATGTGAATAATTTTTCAACCGCAAATTATCATTTTATGAAAAAAATACACACCACATTTTTATGACTAACGACTGTGGGTACATTTGCCAAAAATGTTTTTAAAAAGATAAGAGTATAAGTCCGCTGAATAAAATTTTCAGATTTGCGACTAAAAGTAAAAGCGAAGCCTGAGTTGAATGAATCAGTCGTCGAATTTTCCGAAAATGGGACACGAAAATGGACGAGTATTTCGTTCAGCCGAATTTTGAACTGTCCCCAAACGAATACGTTACTAACATAATAATATATAGCGACACATGGATAGAGCGGAACATTTTATGTTCAAACTTTAATGAAAATTCTTTATTTAAAATACTTTTTAATTCAAAAACCATTACAAATAGAACTTATTGACTTATTAAGGCGAAACAAACATAAAAATAACGTCTTCATAAGGGAAAGAAGACTTGGCAGAATAACCTTTATGATCTCAGCCTGTTCCTTTTTAGCGAATAAAAAATGCGACCTTTAAATATTTAGTTTATCATAAAGGTTCAATAATTTATATAAAAAGTAAGTAAAAGTAAGTATTAATTTTTGAAGCTCCTCTTTACAATTGCATTAACATTAGTGACCCCTATTTTTTAAACGCAGTACTTTCCATTTACACAAAGTTGTCATAACAAGCTTAAGGTTGTCAAATGCAGCTTGTCAGATTGTTTAAATCCATAACCAGTGACGGCGTAACGGTAATTATGGACGGAGCATAAGTCAATGGGCATCCATCAGATTAAGGACGTGACCAGAAACAGTGAAAGTGACCCTTTTGGCACCTACTAGTTTTCAATCTACTCATATAACAAAACTGAATTACAAATAAGTACAGTAAAATGAGTATCATAGTTAGTATCTACGAGTATATATCAATCTGATCTCAAAATTTAATTATATTGACTCGCTAGCTGAAAATAAAAATAGGTTCGCTGTTTTATTTAAATCGTAGTATTAAGCATTAAATAAATTAGGCTCCAAAGAATTTGATTCGATGGAAATACGAGTATCATAAAATATCGTGAAACTTTTACATGACCTCGAGCTGGTAACGCACAAAGTTTTCATTTATCGCTAGAATCGGTTAGACGTTACTTTTAACGTTTATTTCCAAACTTTCTTGATTATGTCGACCAACAGCTTTCGATTACAGGTTCAAGTAAACCATTGGTACGACCGCTGTAATATCAAATACTTTCGATCACTTAACGAGTGACATATTTAACTGTTACTGGTTCAGAACAAAATGCAATTAAATGTTATGCATGACGTGACCATTACGTGATTAATCAACGAAGTGAACCGAATTAAAAAGTACAGATTTTTTGAGGATATCTATCTCTATTACAGTATGAAATACTTAGACACCCATGTCATCGTTAATCCAAATTTAGTTTGCGTAAATCCTCATCACACGGAGTATTTTGGCCCGAAAATTCTGCTTATAATTTACTCAGATGAGATACGCTACTAATACAATTTGAAGTTCATTTTTTTATTTTAAATTAATTAAAATATAACTATAAATAAAAATAACACAACTTATTATACTTTATATTATACATTATAATTAGAGAGAGATTATAAAGGGAGTTAATGATTGAGTTAAAAAAAACTCTGTTCGGTCCAATCTCCCCCTGCCGGTAAGCCGGCGCGGCTCCTTTAAGACGTAGAAACCTTCCGGCACGCATTGCTATAATATAAATGTTATAAGCCGCACGCAGTGTCAATGACCACTATTCTTTCCATTATCAACTAAGTGTCTAATAGGTCGAATTTCGAATTTTAATGATTTGTCTATGAACGATTAGATTCCACTAAAACTAAATTGAAAGACACAGAGCTTAATATTCTGTTTCTCACCTATTATAGTTTTACTAGTATTAGTATTATGTAGTTAATAGTGTTAACGTAGTAGCTGTCGTA
This sequence comes from Noctuana haematospila, assembly GCA_018231265.1. NCBI lineage: Eukaryota > Metazoa > Arthropoda > Insecta > Lepidoptera > Hesperiidae > Noctuana > Noctuana haematospila. The sequence goes on from DWQL01002040.1 coordinate 3,422, forward strand.
ATCAATAACAATTAATAGAAAATCTAGAGCAGACATTGATTAAACTTTAAATGGTGCGAACAAACACAAGTCGTCTACCCTTCGTCGGAAATCAAGGCGGTAAGTAGGTCATCACAACGTGCCAATAACAATAATTATGTATTAGGTACGAGTACACTTACCTAGTCCTCCTGAAACGATATTGCGTCGCTCTTGTTCATAGCAGCAACAGTTATGCTTTACATTACTATAGCGCAATGTCACCGTCACTAATTTAAATTACAGCCCGTTTCGTAGGCAATGTGTGTGAATGTATTATCGTTTTAAGGATGAAAATGTTGATTTAATTTATAAAAGCGGCCGTGTATCGATTGAGCGGCGCGCGGCCGCGCGATACTCTACGGAATGAACGCCACCCCGTATGCGCGCGTTTTCCTCGATTTCCCGCCACTGACAGAGCCGACTTAGGGGTAGTTCGTCTCGTTTCTCGTTCCGCTGCGATGGACATTTTGTACTTTGCTCGTTAAACCATAGCCCAGCATCGAGTTACGCGAGTTATGTCGACGAACAATCTACTCTCGAACATCTGTTTAACATATTATCTACAATCTTACTTAGTTCAGATCTAAGTTTAAACTCGAAGTTTCTCTAAATGTCTTTAAACTTTTCCATTTTTATTCCATTTCCAGTCGGTAAACAGACTAAGCACTTTGCATTTGTACAGATACAAATGGCTGAACGGATATCTTTTCCGGCGCAGAACGTTTAGTCCAAATGATTTGAAATCAGATTGGAAATGTTTGAAAATATAAAAATTCTAAATGGTTGTCTAAAAAGTACTCCAGTCAACAACAGTCCATTTGCAGCGGTATGTACTGCTCAGACAGTAACAATAAACATTGAGGGCTTCCAGAATTGGCAAGCATGTTAGTTTCCTATAAAAAATTCAACATGTCCAATGTTCATTTAGAAATGAATATTACCAGACTACAAAGCAAGTTCGAAAAAACCGCCCACACCCTTACTCTTCTCAGACTAAAAACTCTTCTACTACACTACACACCAATTTTTTTTATAAAATCGTGGCCTTTCTAATTAAAATAAAACTAATAAGCACCGAATAAATATCTATTATCTGCAATATTATTTATAAACACAAACAAACTTATTTAAAACAATTTAACTAATACAAATAAATTAATACAGTCAAATTCAGTTTAAATAGACTCCTATAGGTAAACCTATACCTACATGGATATAGTTCAATCTTATTTGATGAGGGTCGAACCTTAGAGTTGGGGTTGGTTAGGGACGGGGGTGCGTATCTACCCCCCGCTCTCGCAATGCCGAAGTGTTTTCACAACATCACACTCAAGAGGCAAGACACTATGCCGATAATAATGATATTATAACGATATAATAAAAGTCCTTATATCTTTAATTTACTAGTAAGTACTCGCTAGAGACACTAGACTGCATTACCAGACCTATATGAAACAGAAGACGAAATTTAAATTGACACTATTATTTATATGTACATAACATTATGTTAGTCATATTTGTGAATATTATGAATTCCACACATGTGGTCTATACATATAAATATATCACATCTAATATAATAATCTTTAGGTACTAGGACTACAAAAAAAAGACGCTAAACCTAATGTCGTAGTAGGTAGTAGTGAAGCACCATAGGTGAACCACAACCAACAATGGTGGCATGAATGTGTTAGTGATAAGAGGGAGCTGTACCCCGCAAATTGTAATCCTCATGAATGTAGCTATCACACACAAAAAAAATTCAAATTCGACTTGTAGTTCCAGAGATTAGCGCGTTCAAACAAACAAACTCTTCAGCTTAATATTATTAGTATAGATTTTATTTTTACTGTTTTTGGCTGAATGTTGGCTCAGCATGTTGCGCCATCGCCAATAAAGAAAATTTTTTTAAATTGCATTGTTGATGGTTCGATTTGACATTTAATTTGACTGACAATTGAATTCACATGACAGGTTCGACATATAGTGTATCTGTTCTGTATTATCTATCGGTTCGGTCGACTCATCGACTGTAGTCTGTTGTTCGAAACTGTAACGGATTTTTGTGTAAAATCGAGTCGAGTCCAAGTTCCAAGTTGGTTTTGATTTGAATTTAAGTATTTCTACCTATTTTAAATTGTGAAAAGAAAAGTTTCATTTGATTGACCAATATTTAAAATAGAATTAGTTTGATTATTTTAACTAGTGACACAGAAAACACATAAGAAATCATGCAATCTGACTTAAAAGAAGAAGTTTTAGAATTTGAAAGAAAAATAATGAATCATGAAGCTTACGGAAAACTGTAAATATTACTATTATTACTCTCCAATGTTTCTTACAGTTGCATTTTGGTTGCGCATTCATTCTTTTAGAGGTGGTAGAACTTTTGCACTTTGACCAGGGAGGTGTAGTTATAAAAGTTTTAAACCTATTAAATGCGATATTAAATTGTAAGAAGCATCGCATCCATTTGCCATCTAGCATAGTACTTCCATTTAAGAACAAACAATACTCATTTAAAATGAATGTAATTCTAGGTACAAATGGTCTCCAAGAGATTTTGAATTGGGAGCCTCTCTTGGAGAAGGTAAATTTGGTCATGTACATATCGCTAGAGAAAAGAAAACTGGATTATTAGTTGCCATCAAAACATTGTTCAAGTCACAGCTCATAAAATCAAGATGTGAGCCACAAGTAGTCAGAGAAATTGAAATTCAGTCACGTTTGAAGTAAGTATTAACTTTTATTACTTGTATGTTGAGTTATGATTTCCTGTTTAAGTTTGCGCTTGTTTCTGAACTGTTTCACATAAATACTTTAGTGCCTGTTATGTGAATTTCATTACAGTTAAAAATTAAATGTAGAATTACCTTATAATTTTTTTTAAACAACGATTTTTACCGACTACTACACAACCTACTTACCTACACTTTCAAGTGTCTTAGTGTTTTTTTTTTCTAGAAAATATTTTTTCATGCTTAATACTACCTGAATTGATAGTTTTTCAGTCCAATTATAATTTATCCTGATACCTGACGCGGGCCCAGTCTAATTGTGAAACGAAACTATCCAGAGATACACATGATAAATTGATGCTATTATTTCGTTGGGTTTTGATTTACAAATATACATCTAAAAGAATTAGATATAATACTAATGTATACAGCTGAAGAGTTTGTTTGTTTGTTTGAACGCACTAATCTCTGGAACTGCAAGTCTGATTTGAAAAATTCTTTTTGTGTATGATAGCTACATTTATGAGGAAGGTTATAGGCTATTAAGCATTACGTTACAATTCTTAACACGTGTGGTACAGCAGGGCACAGCTAGTATACATCTAAAAGAATTAGATATATATAAAGATAATAATAGCTCTACATTAATTGTACAGGCATCCTAATATTCTGCGGCTCTTGACATGGTTTCATGATGAAAAGCGAATCTACCTTGTAGTTGAGTTTGCAGCAGGAGGTGAACTGTATAAGCATCTCAATAACGCACCCTATGGTCGCTTTCCAGAGGCTAAAGCTGCAAAATATATTTACCAGGTAAGGAATTGTCTGAGGACCTTAAAATCTAGTCAAACTCAAATAACACAGTGGTTTAATCTATTGCAAAGTATTTATTATTTATAATACCTTACAATAATTCCTAATGAAAAGTACATAATTTGGTTTATAACTTGCAGGTTGCAGATGCAGTGGAATACTGTCATCAGCGCCATGTGATACACAGAGATATAAAGCCTGAGAACATCTTGGTTACACTCCATGGGGACCTCAAATTAGCAGACTTTGGGTGGTCAGTGCATGCCCCATCAGAAAAGTATGTTGAAAAATATTCCTTTAAATTCTTAAGAAATACCTTAAGTGTTTTTTAAAAACTAAATATTTTCTTGTAGATTGTGCTTTTCATGTGTATTATATTATTGAAATTTACAAGGTTGGTGTTTATTTATCTATTTATTTATGATTGCCAAGATAATTAACATTAATACATTAAAAGCATTAACATTAGATAAATAGATTGCTAAATGTAATTACAGTTAGAAGCGAAGACAACTAGTATTTAGAGCGAGTAGACACATATTATTACAATCAAACAATATAATTGCAATCAACACAAAAGATTGACAATAATGCAACAGGTGAAATCTGCCATAGATACACATGAAGCCAACAACACCCAGACTGGGAACAGAAATCTAAAATCAAACTTCTACCCCTGATAGCAAGAAATAGTACCAAAAAACCCATAATAGCTTTATTTTATAACAGAATAGTTATTATTATTATGGTTTTTTTTTTTACTTTTTTTCTAGACGAAAAACCATGTGTGGAACACTAGACTACCTACCCCCAGAGATGATAAAACGAGAAGTGTATAATGTATCAGTTGACTTATGGTGTATTGGAGTATTACTCTATGAACTCTTAGTTGGGAAACCACCATTTGAGAGTGAGGGACAAGACAGGACATATGCAAGGATTCTAGCTTTAGACATGACTTATCCAGAATATGTACCTGAAGGTGCCAAGGATCTAATTTCTAAGGTAAATGGATAATAAAACTAATATACTACATATTTTTTTACCTTAGAAACCCTTTTATTGATAGGTTAAGTTATATTGATGCTAAAATATTGTTAAATGCTTAATTTATAATTTCAGCTCCTTCGACCTTCCAGCGAAGAAAGATTATCTCTAGATGAAGTGAAAAAACATTATTGGGTGCAAACATTTCATAAAGTTTAATGGAGTTTAGAATATTCATTACCAAATCACTTACTAGATTATTGCACGCTGTTTAATTATTTTTTTATCACAATTTGACAATGACCAGTAATGAATAAAAATATTTTATTAATTGCGAATGTTATGTTATATTACAAAGTGTAGCCGAAGTCAGTGATCCACTTGAGACCCTCTTTGCTTCCGCCTGCTGGCTTGTACTCAAGTCCAATCCAATCTGTGTAGCCACAGTTTTCAATGTGCCTAAGGATGTACCTGTAGTCAATTTCTCCTGAAGTATCTGGCTCATTTCGTTTAGGTACTTGGGCAATCTGTAAATAACCACGTTTTATCATATTATAAAATATATCATTATATTATATATAATAGAAACTAGAAAGTTTGTATGGAGGGATGTTTGTTCTGTTTCACGTAAAAACTACTGATTGGTTTTTAATGAAATTACAATATAGCTTATACATTAGAATAACAAATAGGCTACAATATTTATAAAGATTGTAGCCTGTTATTGTGTGAATTGCTTCAAATACTAATCCTGCGCAAACAAAGTCACAGGCACCTGCTAGTCATTAATATAAGTAGCAAACTAGCATGCAGGCCACCTAATGTTGATTAGTCATGGGATCCACGGACATCCAACCTCAAATAGGAAAGAGATCATATCAGGGGTATTGCTACTGACTTAACTCTACTTGCTTAAGGACTGATAATTATGGTCACTTCAAATAAAGTATTTCAATTTTCATACCTGTATATGACCAACATATGGCATAAGCTGTGTAATGTTGTGTGTCAGATCCCCACATATGTGTTGTAAGTGAAACACATCAAGTTGTAGCTTCAAATGGGGACTATTAATTTTGCTTATTATATTCACAGCTACAAAATAAAATAATTTGTTAATAATCTGGAATATCCATAAAAGTAAGTAGTGGCAATTTTAAGTGGAACACCCGTACATAGGATGACAAAATATTTTTACCCTTCGTTATCCTACATTCAGTCAAAATGTAGCATTAAAATATTGAACTGCCTTAATACCTTTTGCGTAATCGCTGAGAAAATATCCTGGAACTGAATTTTGATTTATAGGCTCTATAACCCCCATCAGATTCTCATTCCTTAGCACATGTGCAGCATACTGTAAATTACTTTCATATGCGTCCCAGTTTCTTAGTTGGGGCATTAGTACTTTTCCAGCCATTAAGTGAATTTTCTGAGCACCAACTGCCTTAGCATAGTGAATAGTAACATTCAAATTATCTATGAATTCATTTTGCTTGCCTGGTACTGCAGTCACTCCCAGTTCACCTATGTTCAAATCATCTGGAACACCAACATGCAAAATATTGCAGATTTGAATACCATCACAGAAGCTTTTACCGACGAAATAGGTTTGTATCGTGATGACCAAAAAGAAAAGATTAATGCTATTCTTTAGACTCTTTACGTGTAAAAAATGGTATAAAGAATTCCAGCATGAAGTCCAACTAAGTTTGTTTTAGTTTTTCGTTGCCTGAATATCATGGTTACATTGTAACTTTCGACTACATAAATATATTAAACGCAATTAACTGACCTGTTCTCAAGTTAATCAAAATTTGTTCGACGCCTGCAGTCTCTTTCGCCTCTTTCACTTCTTCTAATGTGTGGCCAATGGGAAATCCCGACTCAACAGCTTGAAATCCTGCACTTTTTGCCAATGCATATCTTTCTAAGATTGAAGAACTCTCCGTGAACATGAAGGACAAATTTGCACAAAACTTCATTTTCACTTGTGTTTATTACTCATGTAACGAAATTAATAAGTTTACAGTGTTTAAATATCTTTTGTTTGTTGATAAGCTATCAGACACTATCAGTTGACATAAATGTCATTATTGATTGATAAGAAAACTAAAACAGTGTCGTGACGAGCTTTCATAGATAGTAGAGTAATAAAGGTACCCACTGTCGGTTGCTGCGTCATACATTCAGTGTCCACCTCTACCATATAGTACAAAGTACAATACCTTCTATAGACTGGCAGAGAGTAGAGTGTGTAAGTCCCCCAAAAAAAAATCCATTTCAAATTTTTTATTTTTTTCAGTTTGTTAAAATGACGTGTAACAAAACCAGTAGGGCATCTCAGATTCAGATATACCTCAGGAGATATTAAAATTTATCGTTATTGCGGTTTTGCGGTTCGTAACAAAAAATAATAGGTAT
>DWQL01002041.1:0-10403 GCA_018231265.1 Noctuana haematospila
ATAGCAAGGACTTATGGAAACAGATTTCAAGTACATCAATAGCAAACTAATCGTATTGTATGACATGTCTAGGCCGGAATCTGAAAATAAGTGCTCACCTTCATTATTTCAAATATTTATCAAAGTATCAGCGAGTATCAAAAATGTGCACCATTTCTATTTGTCATAAACATTTTAAGTTTAGATAGACTTTGAAGTGTGACGGTTTTATATTATAACCTACTCGTACTTATAACCTACAAGAGCTAAGGATATTTCCTTCACGGTTGGAAGCTTAACTGAAGAAAAGAAAGAGAATTTTTTTTATATTTATTAATTTAAAATTATTGTAAACACCTTAAACTAGGGGTTACAAAGGGTTAACCTACCTATTGGCATTTCGTTTCAATCCACCGAAGATGATGGTGAAGTTAAGCGTACATTCATGACGGGTTTCTGCTGGTTAGAAATTTTTTTTACGCTTAATTAAAATCTATCCAAAAACATATTTTATTGTTTACTGTTATTTCTGTTTTTTTTTGGCGACGTCGTATTCAATCGCGATAAGAAAAACCGTTTCAATTAATTGCGCGTAACGAATGGAAACTTGCAGGTGTTGGGTCAACGTCTTCTTCTTTATTTAGTAAACAACCTAAAAATAGAACTAGCAACACCTGAATCGATCTGAAGGCAGTAAGGATAATAAAATTTAATGGTCATTTACTTGAATTGTTTAGCTTAATCGTTAAGAGTGTTATTGTGCTGAAACGAGAGGTAATTTCTCGCGAACGCAAGTGTAATGTTTCGCAGTCAATACATCCCTTGATTACTTTTGTCTTGAACTAACGATCGCTCTTCGAAAATTCCATTATTTTAAAGCAAGTCCAATTTGAAAAGTTTGAAGAAACTTAATTTTTAAAACTGTGCGGTGCTTTGAATTATATTCGTCTTGCTTGTAGTGTATATATATAGCTATCAATAAAAAAATTCAACTAAAAAATAACATTACTTTGGTATCAGCTGAGCTATAATAATGAAAATAATATTAACTTTTCATTATATTGTCCAAACTCCTGAATACAAATAGATTAATGATAGGAAAATTTCGTACGGGCGTTGTAATTGTAATATGACCGGCCATTAATCGATATCATTGAAACGATTAGGTAGATAGATACCCATTTAATTTGCTCCATTTATAGTGACACATCAATCATCGATGCTTCCGTATATACTCTTGGATTTAGAACACCAGATCGTTAAAAACTCGCGGCCATATTCTATTTATGAAGCAGAAGCGTTAAAATGTACCTATACCTTAATAAACACGATTTCTATATCGCAGGCAGCTGTCTCGTTCAAAAATATTTTTTATCATAACAATTCATGAAGTTGCCTGGATTTTTAAATCCCTTGTTTATTAAAAATTTAAAAGACATGTTAGATGTATTTTTTATAAAATTAACAAATTAGGCAAATCACGTGTCAAGTTCTTGTGTGGAGGATTAGTAACAACGCATCGACGTAAGTTAGGATAGTTAGGGTAGTTAGGATCTCTGATCTATTTCAGGTTGGGCGTGTGTGCCCATGCATGGGTTGCAGTTACCACCTAACATAAGGTAGCTTGCATGTCATACTGTCTATTTAAATGAATTATGTAAATTGATGGTGTTAATAAACTTAATGTTATTCCTACTGTACATAAGTTGATAAATTTATGAAGATAATACGCATTATATTTTTTTAATATTCAAAGAGCGTTTACCAGTCTACGCTATTATTATATGTGAAATATATTATATATCTGTATATAGTATAAAGATATTTGATTATCCGTTCTTTCCACAGGCAATGGCCTAAAGCATTTTATTTTTCCAATTTCGTTCATCCATTTCCGGGACTTTTATTCCTAAAGGTAAATGCTCTTTGGTTTAATTATTCATGTCCACGGAGAATAATGGAATAACCGCCTTATGTGTGTTTGCATTGAGAGAAACCAGGTCGGGGTGAAAGTCCTAAGCCTACTTAAAAGTTTGTTGTGACGCTTCTTCCGAGTGTAACTAAATTATATTAATTCCGTTACAGTTCCAAGTTAAGCCGGGATTTTAATTTTCTGGGAAAGTAGGTGATAAGGCAATGTTCTTTTAGTATTATGGAAAATGAAGAAAACAAAAGATTCATTCATACCTACCAGCTGGCTCTTGACTTAAAAAATCCAAACCTAAGGTGCCATGTCACTAAACTTTCACCCTAGCAGAATTATCGGATATGCAAATGTTTACTTTCCAATTCTAAATAAATTTCGATGAAGATGCCCTGAAATATCGCACTAACAAAATGCAGTGTCACCGGAGGTCAAAGTTCGCGATCCGTGGGATCATCGACCTCCGTGCAAAGGCTTTAGAGGAATTCACAGACGAAGTAAAACACGACGAGGGGCTAAACGTATTCAATATAATGAGATGTTGGGATGCTGGAACTAGATTATTATTTCAGTGAACATACATATTTTACTTTTTGTAATAATAAACAATAATTAAATACATCTATCATTAGTCAATCAAAATGCATTGAAATTAAATGTATATAATGTCCTCGTTTGGTGGAAAAACTTCACATACAAAATTATTCTTCTGCCTACGATTTCATTTAAGTTGTATGTAAGTTCAATGTTCTCAGCTGTGTGTTCTATCTGAGCTATTATACCTTATACGCTAGAAGACCGTGATAGTAGCTTTTTCAAATCTCCTAAAAAGAAACAAAATTTACGGAAGCGTTATACAAGGCTGAAAAACGAGTTGATATTCAAGTGAATGATGATGTTGAATAAGTATTCAACATCATCAGAGAGCGAGAGAACCGAAGAAATTGAATAAATTCGGTTCTTTTTTAGTCCGAGTTACTCTCTCTCAGTCGGTTTAAAACTAAGAATTTCTAGGACTTAATATGACAATAATAATATGTATTAGACAGTGCACAGCCATTTCATTTTTGGAGCGTTATTATGTAATGTAGCTAGTTTGCTGTTACTTACGGATACACGTGGCGCTTACTGATATGATGTGGTAGGATTACGTTACGTCCATGAATGCATGATCGATATGATCACGTAACTCGTACGTATGAATAGTGCGCAAGGCCAAGTGCATATAACAAAATAACCACGTGCATCATCTCAATAGGTACCTATCTATTTAAATTTTGATTGAATATTATGTTTTCAATTAACGATGGTATTCGTATTACCTTTATAACTTACTTATAATATTATATTATCATGTGGACAGCAAAGTTGTGAAACAATTAATAGAAACCTTGAATTAACCGTGCCGTGCCAACTTTTGATTATTTTTGTTGAAATACTAAATGAAAATCTGTAAACAGCGTTAGAAAAAAATAAGTATTTAAATAAAATAAAGTTTTAGGAGTACCTAAAACTTTGCACAATTTTTATTGAAGTTCTTTACAAGTAAGTTCCTTTAATTGTTCGTTATACCGTATTGTACCTACAACGGCGTCAAAATTAAAACTCTATGGTCTGTTTAAAAAGCCTGACACCATGACATTTCATATACCTTATGTCATTGGTATCATTGCTGTCTATAAGATAAAGTAAGTGGGGTTTGTAAATTCAACAGTATTTATCTTATTTATTAAACCTTTTCGATGCTACAATAAAGATGTTTTCAAAGAGAATTGCCATTTTAAAGGGATGCAAAATAAAACAGTCACTTCGGTAGATGCTGCTTTGAAGAAACCGGAAAATGAACACGAGTTTTACGTCGCCAGCATAAATTTTTTACAGAAGCGCCTACAGGAAAAGACATGCAATCCGTCGTCTTCAACAAAACCGCGTCATATTTCGCGCAGTTGTTGTAACCTGAGCAGAACATTACGAGCCATCGAACCAAGAAAATCCAGTAATGAAATAAACGTTAATTCTAGCTTAATGAATGTAAGAGAGCCGTCATTATCTATGCATCAAATTCTACCGTTTCCGAAGTCGAGTAAAGAGAGCTTTGTCACAAGAATTATTAACACGTTCCGTAAGAATAAGAAGAATTCAGATATATCTCATGTACTCCTAATAAATACTGAGGCTAATACCGCTAAGCGGTCTGAAAATATGTCTTATTTAAAATTTTCTAGATGTCAATTAAGTAAGAAGTCGGATTTATTAGATATTTTTGAAGAACAATCCAATGAAAGTTGAATGATGCCGAGTATAAGATTTCAACATGATATCAATAAACTTGTAAGTAAGAAATAATGTTATTATTGTTTCATTATAACTAACTAAAAACATACGATTCATTTAACAATATTTGTAGCTTTGTAGAACATAAATTTTAAAATACTTCCTAATAACGGGTTCAGTAGGTAGGTTTAAAAAAAAATTAAATGACTCACTATGTCATATCATATACATACAGCCATGGAATCTATGAAGTTTCAGCCTAAACATTAGGGCTAGTTAGCTACAGAATTACTTGTTACGTTCCAATAAATCCCTATGATGCTTAATATTGCTGCTATGTAATTTGTATGTATTCATTTGAGCATTGCCCTTTAATTTGTAGGTCAGCCACAAGGATTCAGCAATAAATCTAATCCTTGGCATGTTGTGTTTACGATGTCGTTAGGAATATTTTATTTAAAAAAGGTTGACTTTAGGGATTTTGGATAATTAGGTAAATATGGATAGAGTTAATAACTAAACAATTAACAATATAACAAAGGATAAATAAGCACACGTAAAAATATGAGTATTAAATTTTAATGCAAATAACACTTACATAGTTACAAAAAACTTATTTAGTAAAGACACAGAGGTGACCTCTACATCGCATATATTTGATAACACGTAGTTTTAAGGTAAAAATCTATCACAGATTTTTTGACGATTTATACTTAAAATTAAATACAAGACTATACCTAACTACTTAAAATTTACTGTATAAATTTACAAAACGACAATCTTTGTATTGATGTTTTTCGCATAGCTTTGTATTTTTTTTAAAAAGTTTGTTTATTTACCCTGAACTCTTATATAGATCGGAGAAAAAAACTTATCGTATTTTGAATGCATTAAGTAAAAAAATATATCTTTGGTTGTACTTGAAGTACCTATCTGATTTGAAAAATGGATTTTAAAAAGTTATTAAATGTAAAAACAGCTTTCCGTTATTTATCAATTATTTTTCTATTCGACAGGTCGTGTTAATTGCCTATTTCTCATCAAAAACGTGCAGCGTAATCCCAAAATTTATTAAGTATCTAACGTAATTATGTCACCACCAAAAGTATGGCAAGGAGTTATCGAACTAAACGGCACATATTTATCATAATTAAATGAAACGGAACATTGAAAAGCCTTTTACGAAAAGTCAAAATACAAAGAATCTTTTTTCCCAATCGTACCATCATGGTAGTAAAAATGTTACAATTCAAATTATAATTACTCTTATGATCTCATGATATCTTAATTCCTTCCTCTTTGAGTTGTCTGACAACGTCAGGGGACAATTCTTCTTCCCTGAACTTGTAACCACATGTTATCATTTCCTTGGCGACTGTGACGTTCTTCCTCAAACTCTCCAACCAGGCGGTGTAGGAGTAGTCAGGCCAGATTCCTCCATACCTTTCTGGCAGATACTCTGGATGGATGTGCTTATGAAGGGATTTGACGTCATAGCCGTGGAAGTAGATCCGTGAGCGCATGACTGGAGTCAGCAGAGGTTTAAATATATTGTACATCTTGTCGAATATCCACGTGTGATTGATGATGTGGATGGCGTGTGTGATCGCGGGGAAACTGGACTGAAAAGAAATGGAAAAAGTATAAATTAGGTGGTAGAACTGGAGGTCTATTAGTACTGTTAAATAGTGAAATTGCTAAATGACAAATATTTCGTAATTTTTTACGATAATATGTAACAAATTTTTGTTAGACACTCAAAAGTCGCTTACCACTAAAAGTTTGACAATCATGGCGGCGACGGAAGGTGTGATCTGCCAGGCATGCTGCGTGCCGATGTCCTCCAAATCGAACACCGCCACGCCACCCAGGATCTGCGTACGTTGCTCCAGTAAGCCCAACTCGAGAGCGAATACCGTTGCTTTGAACAAGTCGTCCACTGGTATTGCTTTTGGATCCCAACAGCCTGAGAAGAAAGGTCGTGTCGCAATTATTCATGACAATAATATGCATACGTTTCAAAGTAAGAATCAGCTAATTGAAAACTGTTACCTAGTTAATTGTAGAAATACATTAGTTTTTTTAAATATTTTAACGGTAAAACAGGTAATTACGTGTTGTAATTGTAACTAATCATAATTACGGGTGCTTTATCGCCACAATACATATCGGTCGGTATCCTCACTACCCTCCTACAACTACTGAACTAAATTGATTGATAAAGTAAATAGGTATTCATTTACGGTAAATGGTTGCTTGGGGTAATAGGTACATCAATACATCAATATGTTGGCCGGTACCTTTAACTTATCAAACACTGTAATTGAAAAAAGTTTTCCGTGGGTAAATAGTTGCATAGGTAGCGTGATCAAGCCATTTAAGTATTCTAGCATCTGACTACTACTATCAACTCTGACGAAGGCATGAGGTTGATTCCGATAGAATTTGCTGTGGCATGTGGAATTTGTATGTAAATCAATGCAAAAGGTAATCAACGTCAAGTCGCTAGCTAATTCTTAGGTAAAGAAATAACAATAATAGAGGTTTTTACGAAATGAATAGAAAAGATCCTTGATTGAACCTATTAAATATAATTATCTTCATAACACCTTCTCCGAAATATTTTATTATTCAGCTGGCAATTAAAAGATCATAAAGCCATTTGAATGTTGCTGAAATTTCGGATATAATTATTTTTTATGTGAATACGTATACTATTGCAAGGCCAATAAAATTAATATTATTATAATATGGATGTAACAAACTTATACCTACACTGAAAGTTTTTTATGGTTGGGAGAAAACTTTTTTTTCTACTTCAGTCGTCTCTAATGTTTTCTAACTGCTAACACGATGGTATCTTCATCTATTAATATTTCAACATGACTTTAACTTAACTTATTAATTTTTAGCTTGAAATCGGTTTTCATTTTTGCTTAAAATATGTTTATACGTAGGTACATTTCACAGACTAAAACGCAATAACGAAATACAGCAATACCTCATAAATCACAACGATATTTTGTAAAAATATACCCACCCACCCAAGTTATTTGAATAGTGCCAGTCTATGACCTTTGCTTCACTGAGTTCTATCCTCACTGCAAAGTCTGCAAATAACTTTGAAAATTTACCTACGAGTAGGTATATCAAAATTAATTGCACATTAATAGTTATCCTAGCTGAAGGTCGCGGATTCGCACGTGCCGTATAACTAAATATTCTTTATTTTGAATTATATAGGTGTATTCTTATTGCTCACCTATCTTATATACTTGACCTTAGTACAAAATTTTATATTTCTCGGTTTTATGTTCATTTGTTTAGGCTAGGTATTGTCCGGGAGAAAATTAAGATATATCTATTTATTAAAAAGATGTTCTCTTACCGATTCTATACAACAGCAGACGTCTTCCCTCCTGGTCACGGTACGGTGGTACTGCAATCACATTAGCATCTCCGATCCTCCGCATATCCAAAGGATACACATCCTCGAATAACTGTGGGTTCTCCTGCTTGAATCTGTAATAGTTCACCATCTGAAAGTTAAGTTATTTACAATTATTATTCCTATTAGTAGGTACTGCCTGGGGCTTTGCAATTGCCCTACTGACTGTCAGTTGGACAGTTTTTGAACAGTTTAGCTGTTAATAAAACTTTGGCTTATTAGTTTAATTTACAAGGAGTACTAAGGTCCCCTTTATGTAGCGCACTTGAGGCATCTCTTATTAGCAAGGTATATACTATTTTGCTCATTATAAAATTAAAAGAGTGAGAAGAGCTGAGGGTACATGTTTAAGATTCATTATTAAGTACCTATTTACATGTTTTGCATAGTTCCGTGTTAGTACAGTCTATATTGACATTTCTAATGAGCTATTAACAAAAATAAGCATAGGTATAACTTATTTATATAATCGAGTTTTTTCATCAGAAATGCACCCGTAAAAATTATGACTTATAAAGTAAAGATATATTTCGATTTATATTTAAATATACTATCTAATACTATAACTATACAATGTATACATAACTCAATGTATAACAATGTATATAATGTATAACATACATATGAAATGTATACATTGTATTGAGTTAAACGATGAAATGGAAAGGAATTTATTGCTTATCGCAACCGAATGTTACGAGTACAATTGCAATCGAAAGGCCCGAGGTAACTCATCTTGGCTGCAAATCTAAGATACGGTGAAATATTTTAAGAATTAATCAATCAAGCTGTAAATGTCCTTGAAACAGAAACAGAAACAACTTTCAGTGCCTAAAATATCTACTTTTAAATTTCCAACGCCTACCGCGTGATTTATTATTGACTAGCTTATAGGTTATTAATGAAAACCGTACGAAAATCTCATTGGTTTTAAATTTTTTAAGTATCGCGTTCAGACAGATAAACAGATAACATTCGAGGCGGGCGTCAGTCTTTATTTTTTAATACTCGTATCGTATTTACATAATATGTTATGATACTCCTCTACCCACCTCGCAGTGCATTGCTTTGGTTATATGCAGTTTAACACATAAATACAAATTGCCCATAGTCAACACTTCAAAACAGAAACTTTGAGAATTGCGTCATAAAATGGAGAGTGTTATAAACATCAAATTTTATTATGCATCTTAAGAAACAAAATGAAGCCATTCAAGAGTCACGAGTCACGACTCCATAATTTCTTATGGGCATAGTTAAGTTAACTTCGATTGGATATCGTAGCTCATCCGAAGCAAATTAGAATAAGCATGGAATTTCAATTGAACTAATTTGCTTCTATTACAGAAAAAAGTACTATTTAATAGCTTTAAGTGCGCATAATGTAAGCCTTATTGTTCTTTCATGCTCATAATGTTCTCATTACTTCGTTATTCTTTACCGCGTTAAAGGAAATATACCTCACGTTAGTCATCACAATACATTTTATTGCATTTTTATGTAGAGTGCCTCCTGTTTCGCTGAACAATAATATCACAGGTTAGCCTGTAAGTTCTGCACATAAATACATCTAATTTTATGTGCCGTACCTACGTACTCGTAGTTTAATCCTTATCATTTATAATAAATAAAAATGCTTTTACATATAAAAAATGTTATAAATTAATTTAAGAAATATGAAGAGCATACGTACCAGCCTATGCGCTCTCTGGGGTACAAAGTTCCTAGCGCGTAAAAACTTTATCATAAAATCATCGTCCAAGCGATGGGGAGTACATTCACCGCGTTCTGCAAACAGTAATTTTATTATAGTTTTTAGTGTTTTCACTAAAAAATAATATAAAAACAATACGATCTTTAAAATTTTTGCAAGGCTAATGTTACATTTAAATTTTATGAAGCAGCTTCCCATATATATTCTGCGTTAACTTGACATTATGCTGTAAATCAAAGAACTTGTAAGAAATTTCTTTGCTATTAATAAAGCTACACAACACAACTATCACTTATAGGAACCTTAGTCCGAAGCGCCTGTACTTATGACAGTAGAACATAGCACAATATGAATTTGGATTCTATGGATATTTACAAAACCGGATTTATCAATTACTAGGTGGTGCCCGCGACTTCGTCTGCGCAGGATTAGAATTTCAAGCAATTCACACAATATCTTTATAAATTGTAGCCTATGTGTTATTCTGAAGTATAAGCTATATTATTGTAAAGTTTCATTAAAACCCATTCAGTAGTTTTTACGTGAAAGAGTAACAAACATCCATCCATGCATACTTACAAATATTCGCGTTTATAATATTAGTAGGATGACAGTGTTTTCATGCAAACGCATGACATCGCCTTCCCTCACAGGTAGCATATGCATGCAATAAAGAAAGTATCCACTAATATATATACGTAAATATGTACCGTTCATAATTTTTCGATTTTTCTAAGTAACTAAGTACTTAACAATCTATAATCTATAGTAATCTATTCTAATATTATAAAGAGGAAAGATTTGATTGTTTGTTTGTTTGTATTGAATAGGCTCCGAAACTACTGGACCGGTTTGAAAAATTCTTTTTTATATGACAGCTACATTCATGAGGAAGCTTGTAGGCTATCAAGCGTTACGCTACTATTTTTAACGCGGGTGAAACAGCGTGGCATAGCTAGTTTTTAATATATTCCGGGGACAAATCTATACTACTTAATAATATAAAGCTGAAGAGTTTGTTTGAACGCGCTAATCTCAGGAACTACTGGACCGATTTGAAAAAT
>DWQL01002042.1:0-10403 GCA_018231265.1 Noctuana haematospila
TGCTACATCCTACCGAATTCTACTGTGGAGCATTTAAAGTTTATTTTGGGCGGAACATATAGTTGCCTGTAAGGTGAAATACTGAGGCGATCAACGCAGTTCTAAGTATCGTACAAAGTATAGCTTTTTATTAATCAGGCGTTTAAAAAATGATTTTACTCGACAGCTACCTTCGATTGTGAATATTTTATCAAACACAGATTTTTAAAAACTTCGGAACATTCAATTAAGCTTTTACTTCTAGTTAATTTGTAATTAAGTTATGAACTTTGGTATTTTATAGTAACAATAATAAAATTATTATAGGACATGCTTTTTCAAATGTGAACCTACACCTAAAAGGAACTGCATACAAAAATATGTGCATTTTAAAGTTATGGCAAATACTTAGTAAAACAAAAAGCATGTGAAGAGCATTGCTAACAACTTGTAAGACAAGAGTGCCATCTCTGAGAAACATTAGCGGCTGGCTGCCTTCAGTACCAGTTCCAACAATTAGCAATTAACACAATTGTGTTGAATCCAACAAGAGTTTATATGACGGGGAAAGCGTTTCTCCTAAACTAGAAATGCATTCTTCACGGCCACGCGATGTTTCGTGCGCGGCGCTGCTAAATAAACTAAATATTCTGGAATCTGCGAACATTACTAGTCTTTAAACTGACAGTGACAGATGTACCTGTTTCGCGCGTTTCTTAATTATCTGTGCCAACTCGTGCTTGACAAAGTGACAAAAGGACTAATGGATATTGTGGAATTTAAAAATAAGATTAAAATGCACGTATTTCACATGCAACGACAGTATTTAATGCTAAAAGGCATTACTTCATTTAAATTGCAACAAAGGGCGTATTTAAAATCGGTTAAATGGATGAGTCACTTTTAAACTTAATCCTTAGAAATAAAATGAATCCAGAGGAATTTATCTTTCGTTTAATAAAAAAGTTCTTAAATTCAACCGGCTGTGTAATTGAAAAAATTGTAAGACATTCCGAGGCGTACATAAAGGAGCATCGAAAGTAATTCTTTCATATTAAATACTAAAAGTGACTACGCGGTTTTACAGTACTTCCACAGGCTTGTCGAAGATGATATTATTGGACCAACTTGCATTCCGATGATGGACGTTGCTCTTAGAGAGAAAACATAAAATGGAACAAGAAATGCTACTGCGTGCACACTTTTGATTTGATTTGAAAATAATAAAAACATGGATTGTAATATTAAATTGAGCATTGAGTTTATTGGATCATCACAGTCAGTGCTGGGTGCGATCTCCTCTCTAATAGGAGAAGGGTTTAGGCCATAGTGCACCATGCTGGTCAAATATGGTGTTGGTTAACTTCAAATACCTTTTCAGAAATTGTTGGAGAACTTTCATATAAGAATGAAATCTGTGGTTCTTAATTTTAGGATCACCGCACTCTTAGTCTTCGTAGCGCCAGTAAAAATTTTGAAATGTTTATTTTTAAAGAATTCGACGAAGGTCCGTAACAATGTTATGCCCTTGTTATCATTCCACACTTAATATTTGCTTAGCTATCGTTCGTAACAGCATCCGCCCGCAACGAAGGCTATGCAAATAGACGGATAAGCATCATTTTATTATTAGTCCGCTATGCGTTGATAAAACGGCTGGCCAAACAACAAATTAGGTTAAACCCTTTGCTTCGATAGCAATATTTGATAGTATTATTTGGGTATCGCTAGCGATAATGCTTGCAGTGCCAGTGTAGTATAACAATATGTAAATAAGTACATTTATACCGGCGAGGATTTGGTGCAAAAAGGAAGTGGTGGACTTCAGCCTTCTGAAGAGAAGACCCGTTCGCAGCAGTAGGATAGTTGATGATAAAGATAACTATGATTCTTCAACATCAATTTACATAGGTAGGTACCTATAACCTATTTTTTATTTTAGCACAGACAGAGTTTTCTTATTTCTCCTGTTTATAATTGTACTATACGGTCAGCTTCTTGCATTTAAC
Organism: Noctuana haematospila; assembly: GCA_018231265.1. Lineage (NCBI taxonomy): Eukaryota > Metazoa > Arthropoda > Insecta > Lepidoptera > Hesperiidae > Noctuana > Noctuana haematospila. The sequence goes on from DWQL01002042.1 coordinate 1,989, forward strand.
ATAGGTTAAAATAAGTACTCTGATACGTGTCTGATAACAAGTGTTTGAATCAGATGGTATCTGGGGGCAGCAGTGCATGGCGCCTTGCTCATTTGGATCAATTGGCCGCCAGCTGCGCGACCCCTTAGCATTACCCACGCATCTTCGCGCGTTTTTAATCTGTGCTTTTCTTCACGTATCAAAAAAAAATTATTAAGTTTTTTGTTGCAAAAAACATCTATTTACTATTTATTTACGCATTAAAGGGACGTTCATAGGAAGGAGTACTACGTTTTTATTTCATTAACATTACATTATTAATTTATTATGGACAGTAAGGAAATCGTTTTTATTTCAAAAGTCTGCTTTTAGTTTTCACATAAAAACGTCCATAACTATTTTTGGCACTGTACAAACTGGCAGTTTATACTTTCCATAAACTACGGTGGGCAGTAAAATATAATGGAATAAAGTTTAACTATCGCTAGTATCTCAGTTTATCGCTTGACCCGAAGTGCCCAAGTGTACAGCTTTATCGGTGCACGCTCGTGTTGTACCAAATAACACGTGTTTTTCTTTAGATAATGTCCAAAATTAATAACTCTGTTAGTTATGCATACATGTAGCTGAAGTTGCAGTGAATTTAAATATTTTATTCAGTACCTACACTTATTAATAATCAAATCGGTTTTAGGAGCCCTTTTGGTAGAAAAAATTCTCAGCTTTCCTTTAGAAATCAAATATAATTATGTGCATCTTTCTCTATGTATAGTGTTAGTCGATTTTGAGCAAACGTGACAGCTACTATTGCGCGTCACGCACGAATAATGTTTCCATGTTTTTATTATCTGCTGCTGCACCTAATTTAGGCGCGGAGTAGTTTTTATGCTGTCTCGGTCTGTAAAGTTTCAGGTTTCAATTAACTCACTTAATTTTGGACTTAAACTACAATTCTTCCATTTTCTTTGTCTGAAGGTCACGGCTACACCAATCTATGCTTATTAATTTAATTAGTCATCATTTATGTAACAATTTTTTTAATGAAATAAAGAAAAGTAAATTAAAAATACGAGTTTAATTAATACTAACTATTTAAGGTCCGTTTGGTTGGAAACTTGTGCTTGAAAATAACAATAGGTTGATGACTATATGCGCAACTACTGAGAAATCTCAGCCGCTCCATAGAAAGTCAAACATCCAAATAACACCATTTATCCAAATTACCGTTTAGCGCAGTAATGGATGTAAGCAAAAACAAAGTTTTGCCAGTCATTACGAACGAATAAGTTGTTCTGTCTTTTTGTTCGCAGCAGATTATGAGTCACACTATGAAGATAATACAAGTCTTAGGGTGTATTCAGAGTAATACGCATATCAGACGGACGTTTATCGTAGAAGGCTCTAGTAGTATCATGTAACTATCTATTAGGTGTCTTTTACGTTTTTCAAAATATTTTTAGGCACTCTTATAAATATTAAGAGTTGCTTAACATTATAAAATTAAATGACGTGCCGTGTTAATGGGGATAACGGGAATGCAAGATTTTCACGTGCCGTTGTGCCATCTCATCTGTATTCAAGTGCTTTAGGACATTTTAGAGTATAGTTTGCTTGTAATTCGCAGGCTCTGAATAACTCCTTAGCTACTAAGTACTGTATACGTAGTGACAAGACGACTTCGATGCGGGCAAAGACCTGAGAAAAAATAAAATTAATGAAATATGGAGCATTGCTATCTCTTTCGTTCGTTAGCTATCTACTCTTTTCACTGATTTATTTCTGCTATTTTATTTGGGACAGTTTTTAAAACTAATTAACACTGAATCTCGCCGCCATGCCAAGGCAAGGCATTATTCGACCCCCAAAAATATATGAGAAATTTGATGTTAGGATGGATAAAATAATGATAATCACAGATCCTGTACTTTATATATTTTTTACTCAATCCTGAACGATATTTGGCAAGTTAAAAAAGTTGGCCATGCTAAGTTCCCGAATTAAAAAATATGCCTATTCAGAATCCAAATGACCTACCCTGCTGATTAACAGACTTTAAAATTTATGCTAAAAACCTTTTTTGAATTTACAAATTGTATTTGTTTGTGAATGTATGTGTTACATGCATTTGTTAATTTTTTTTATAACAGTGTAGATGCGAATAGTGTATGGCGTGAGAAGGTAACTCTTGAAAAGGTTTTTGCTACGGTCAGTTTTGTTTAGTAATTTGTATGGAAACAATTTTGTTTATATCTTTACGTAAAGTTGTTTGGTTGCATATTCGATTTTACACACACGCCTTCAATTTTATAGTGTTTAGTAACTAGTGTAACACTGACTTATTGTTGTCTATATTTCTGTTACATATTGTTATTTATTGTTATTAAATTGCTGTTTTAAATAACATTAATTGTTACAGTTATTCATACACAAATATTTAATATTGTTTACCCAATACCATTATTGGGCATATAATATTAAATATTTGTTAAGTTACAAATTTTTTTTTCAATTATGTTTCGTGTTTGCTAATTATTTTGTCAATGTGCATGTTTGTTTTCCTTACTGCCGGAAAACAATAAGCTTAATTAATGTTATTGCTTAATAATTTTGACATAATTAATCTGTTTATCCATTTACAGCAGGTATGTTGGCGCCTATAATATTATTCTGGCATTTTGCATGGAATATTTAGTTTTCTTATGTTATTTGACAATAAAAATTGTAATGTTGGAGTTCTATAATAAATAGATAAATCTCCTCTGATGAATGTTGCAAAAGCAGTCATAAATTAACGTTTCTAGAGTTTATAATAGTCTACAAATAAACAAAGAGCATATCGATGGCAAGATGTGAGTATGGGACATTATATGCACGCTCCGCGAGATGAATGCGTAATATCTTTTAACTCAATTCCACGGTGTCGACGGCCTGTGGTGGCGTGATGTCCCATTTGTTTATTGTACTACCTTCTGACTCCTATTTTGCCCGAGTCAAATAATTGCACATTTTGTTAGCGTAAACAGTTGCCTGCCCCGGCTTCGCACGGGCGTAAATTCTTACTAACGAATCCTCTAAAATTAAACTCTTAACGCTTCTCCTGTATTTTTTACTGTATTCTATGTTGTTCTGTTCTATTTATTTCATCTTGGTCATAAACGACATATAATAATCTATTTTAATTTCGAAAGAAAGTCGTATAGTGATTCCGTTGTATCTAGAGGCTTCTTTACGACCTTCCAAAGGAGTATCAGCCATCTTAAATTTTATGAGAGTACGCACAGAATTATTAATCGAATTTGTTATTTGAATAACTGATAGAAAAGTAGCTAATGTATGTATGCCACTCACGTGCTAGCGGCCGTCTTGGCATAATTGTCGGACAGTGAATAGGCTGCATTCTGAATGATAATAGAAAGATTTGTTTGGACACCTACTGATGTGTTTATTGGTGTTTTTCCATAGTTTGAATAAGAGGCACTAAAAATATAAATAAATTTAGATCCCTGTGAATGACGCTTTGGTTAGTTTTGCAATTGTATTCGCGTTATGCTTGCATTGAATGTCGATTTGATCGTGCGGTTGTGAAGGTATTTTTCCTTCCTTCCTCCTATATTTTTTTTCTTTTTTAAAAGTTGGTTTTTATATTCCATGTGTTGTGTGATTCTACATTCTATCACTGAGTCGCAGTCCTGAGATTTAATTGATGTTAAATCGTATTTAACCCCGGTCAGGGTCCGCGATAAAATTTCATGTTAAACATATTTAAATAATAAACTGTTTTTCACTTATAAAAATATTACCATTGGAAAATTGATATTAATTTCATTTTATCATAACGTTGACCTTATTTTTCTCTTTTTATCGTGTTATTTATGTAATTTTGTATGTATTTATATTGCGAAATTTATGATACATAATCTATCTATAGACTAATTAACAAAACCCTTGAGTCCTTTTCGGATACTACTCGTGTCCGACAAGTATCAGCTAAGCATGCTGTTATTAGACATGTCGCCTTAGTATTCCGGTCCCATTGCACCTTGTTTGTACAACATACGTAAGTACTAAGATTTGGGAGTTTTTGCAAACTCATTCGGACAGACATCACTTCCGCTGACCGCTGTAGGCATTAGCATTAGCTTTAGGCTCCATAGGTACAGAACCGGTGTTCATGCTTATAAAATTTAAATTACCTAAAGCAAGTCAAGAAAACCACAACAAAGTATTACCTACGAAATTGTTACCTACAGAGTTAAATATTTTATTTTATTAGTAATACTTGTATTTACTGAAATTGAAACCATATTATAAACTTACGAGTATTTATCAGCTTGACTGAATGAATGAATGATTTAACAGATGAGTCCGAGTAGGTACAGAGGCCGAGAAGCGACGCATGAATTGCGAAATTATAATAAATAAGTTACAATCTCTTCCTACAATCACAAACAAGGAGGCTTTCATTAGTCGTATAAAGTAAAAGCGTAACCAGATACCATTGGATCAGTTGGCGCCGATGCTCGTTACGCGAATCTGCGGGCTACGCTAGTGTGGGCACGGCTTTATGGATCGAATTGCGGAACAATGACCTACGGATTATTAGGCTGGGTACTCACTGCTAGATAATCAAATGTGTCACTTTCGAGATTGAAATCATTAATAAATAATATAATTACGTATATTTCCTAATCAGAGTGAGTCTTGTAGTTTGGTTTCAAGTCTTCTTAGTGTCGCAACACCCACCATTAGTTAGGTAGGTAACTACTCAAAATTTTTGTAAAAAAAAAAAAAAATTAGAATTTGTACTTACCTACTAATTTCTAAAGGAAAATAGTAAGGAATCAGTACTAATCCCTACATATTATCCTACCTTAGGTACTTTAGTTAGTAAACAGAGTATTATAATTTAAAATTTGAATATAATATCCTTAAGTTATTTAAAACAATAGTGCTTAACGATACATAGTGCTTTTTGGTTCAATAGTAGGTATCTATTGATTTGTATTTGTCTTTGTGTGTGTCCCACCCACGTGTGGCACCCACGACACAGGGAATCCTAGTGTGGGGCTGTGAGTGTGAAGCGTTATTTATTATTATTATTATTAATTTAATCAGCAGAACAGATACAATATACTTACATATTTTCCTATCTGCTGCTGACTGCACGCCCTTAGCTTTATACTAACACATCTACTTCTATTTATACTGTTCTGTCATTATCGAATTACGACTTGTTTAGTCTGTGGTCGCGTACTATCTGTTTATTATCTGTACCATGACTACCGTGTCATTCGCGCGCATTTGATTTGATCCATCGATGATATCTAGTCCTAATATTTACGAGATCAAAATAACGCTTGCCTTTTACTGTTAGGTACTTTATTTGCTTGTAATAACCTATTTACGTTTTCCTTGTAATTCTACTGCGTTTAAATTGTCTAAAAACTATTTCGTATCATCTTTTGAAGTAGAGTTATTTAGATTATAGACATTATAGAGTTACCTGTGTTTTTTTTGCATTTGATTTCAGATATAAACAACTTTACATTTAGCATTTTTATCATAATAATGCATACCTAGGTATTTTAAAGATTTTTGTAAAGATACAATATATTAATATAATAACACTATTAATACTTGTATATATCACCTTACTAAAGCATTAATATATAACTCATAACAGTCATAACATAGATTAATAAGACCTAGGTTGAGTCCATTTCGTACCAAAGTATAAGGTACTTTTACCTAGGACTAAAATAGGTCAATTGGCAATTTCACGTAATGTATAGATCTTAATCGTTATTAACTGGGATATTTCAAGAGTGCAATTGCTTATTAGTGCTACTTAAGCCATAAATCTTCATCATGTCTCGTTTACAAGACAAAATCGTATAGGTATTTTACAGGTCTAACTTACAGCTCGTAAATTACCATTGGCAAATTATTTGTTGACTTCAAGAATTTAGTAAATTCTTAATTGGAATTCTTCTTCGGATAATATTGTAAATGTATGTTGCACGTGGGATAGTCGTGCTGTCTATGCCTGAATCCATTAGGCACTGTTGCAAGACAATCCGGCAGTAGAGATTCTAACTACATAACTAGCAACTTGGGAATTTGCAGATTATTGACACGACTATAAACATATCTAACCGCCTCACCAACAGCGAATAACGATAAACGAAGAACGAACGACATCAATGGAGAGATTTCTTTAAATGTATCATAAATGTAGGTCGTACTTTCTCACTTATGAATCCTAAACGACGAGATGAAAATCCTAAACGAGATATTTCCTAATCTACGATGTGAACTACGCGTGACTCTAGTCTTCTTCTGAATTTATATATTCTTCTGAAGATTATGAATGAAACTTTGTTTCTTTATTATTTCTTTCTAGAGCTATACATGGCTATGCATAGTATGAATACCTACATAGAGTAAGTTTATTTGAGTACGAAATATTGCTTATCGCGCAACCGCTTACTGTACGACTCGTCAATGACTATCTCCCAAGCAAGTATTTAGTCTAAAATTAGAATTTTTAATAAATACCACAGTCATAGCCCAGAATGTTTATAATTTCGTAAAACGTCCACATCCCGTGTCGATTAAGGTTTCCTCTACAAACCTCATATTAATTAGCTGCTTACATTCCATTTTCGGCGTGGATGCGGTAACATTTGACTCGGCTATTGGTAAACATGCGGTTAGTCGCCACAGAATACATATAACATATTTGTATATGTTTCATACGTTTACAGGAAAATTTACGGCAGGTGAATGAACTCTACTTTCTTTGGGATTGGGGACGCTCTAGATCTAGTTTTTATTTTTTGTGGGATGTTTAAGAAGTCTCACGGTTCGTGTCGGTACCTATACAGGTTTCAGTCATACAATTTAGAGATAACAACTCCAGCTCTATCAAATGATCAAGTTACAAATATTTCTTTAATCCTTAAGTTTAAAATAAAACTTTTATTAAATAAACAATACTTCAATATTTTATATTAATAATAATTAATATTTTAATCAAACAAAAATCAATTTACATTGAACGCATTTCCAAACACACGCAGTTCAAATTCAGTAGAGGTGAGTAGGCCCGCTAACGTTAAGTCAAATAAACATTTAATGCACTATCGTACTGGCGTTAGGGTTGCCACTTTCTTTATAAACTGAATGTAAACTTGGCACGCTGATGTAACTTAGTAAACTTAGTTCATAATAATTATTGTTGTATTAATTTTTAGTTGAACAATTTATAAATTTAACAGATATGTGTAACATACACGTGTTAAGTTAGTGTTTAATTGAACTATATAACTTCATAGCGATCTGTAACATTTTCACTAAACGTGAAGAATGACTACACAACATTGTTTGATTTCACATTCGTAGTGATTTCGTATTCGTTTCACATTTTTTATTGTATAATGTATGCACGAAACGGGAAAATCCGTCCAATCCTAGCCGTCGTAGATCTTTTGGCAACCCTAATGAGGAACTTACGGTTCAACGTACAATTTCTTTACTCTCCACTCAATCAATAAATTACTCAGCAAATAGTAATCGATTTCCAAATACAGAACAAAGGTAGCCCGTTAAATCAAATAAGCGTTCAACGCATTACCGTATTGGCGCGATATCGGAATGCAATGCAAGCCAGCTGCGATAACAAACATGCGTCGACGACGACGTGTTAACGCACGACGGAAATCCACGTCCAATTTGTCAACCATTTGTATAACAGGTATGTACAGTTAAGCATTACAATAAAATTAATTGTTAATACTGCAGCTAAGTTTCATTTAATTAATAAATCTCGCTTCTTAATAAAACGTTCAATTACGTTAATGTCAATTAATTGTTAATCTGAAATTATTAAAAACATGAAATTAATTTAAAAAAAATCATTGCGATTGCGATTTTGAGCAGGAAAATGGACAATGTTTCTCATTACTTCGCAACACGTTATTAAATATGAAAAAATTAAATATATTACCTACTTAAAGTTTTCCCTAATACCAAAAAATGCTTAAAAATAACACTCGTTCGCCTTGTAAACAAGACGATAATTTCCGGATTGAATAACCCAGTTCAGCTGTGGACTCCATATTCGGTCCAATATTGTAATAACGGCCCACGTTTTGCGATTGTTTGGACAAATGGTTTGTTTTAGGCTTTTCCTTTAATATAATATATTATTGCTAAGCCTATTGTTATTATTATATTACCAGCTGACATTATTCTTAGTATTTCGTAGAAATTGGTCGGCTTAAAGTCGTAGAAATTTCTCTGTTAGAAACATGTGGAGCTAAAAATTTATTGTGCACAAGGACCTTATCCAAAAAATTTTTGTTAAATATCATTCTTGTCTCTGAAATAAATGTTAGCTGTACTATTTTCGGATAAAAACAATGTAAGTTTATA
>DWQL01002043.1:0-10402 GCA_018231265.1 Noctuana haematospila
ATAGCTACATTCATGAGGAAGGTTATAGGCTATCAAGCATTACGTTACTATTCTTAACGCGGGTGAAACCGCGTGGCGAAGCTAGTCGTTTAGATGTCCTGTTCTTTTATAGAAAACAATTTTTTGTAGAATTTAAAATTAAATAAATTGTACGTTACATAATGTGTATATTTGGTATTGTTTTATTGAAGTGGTAGAACTGTATAAGTTCTACCGCCCACACAATATAACTAAAAGCTACCGCTGCCTTCAGAGCCAAAACCGTCAAATTTTATTAAATATAATTATTGACCGTTACGATAGCATTCCATTATGGTCCAATCCGCATTGGAGCAGCGTGGTGGAGTATACCTACTCCAGGCCTTACCCGGTTGTGGGGAGAGACCGGTGCCCAGCAATGGGACATAAAAAGGGTTGAAGGCATGATACCATTCCAGTAGCAAACTTGAGGTCCAAGTTATAATCTACCTAAGTAGCAATTTTCCACAGGGATCCACAGAGCACAGGACCGGACGGAGTGGCGCCACTTAGGGGAGGCCTATGTCTAACAGCGAACCTCCAAGGGCTGATGGATGGATGGATGGATGTAGCAATTTTATGTTATTGTGTTATAAATAACAAAACTGACCAATTTTACTATTTCCGTCAATGTTATTAGCACATAGCATCATATTTATTAATCACGTAAGTTGTCTTGTTCATTTGTAACGCCTTAACCTTAATTTACTTCTTAAATGAACGCTACTAATCGAAACGTCGTTTTGTCCAAACAAATGTTTAAAAAGTTATGTTAAAAAACAATAGGCATTTTAAAAACCTATTTAATAATGCTTGTAAACTTAAAATGATTACAAAGAGTTTCAGATATTTGTACAAAATAAATGTGGGAACTATTTTGTAAGACGATGTATGAAGAAGAAATATGACAGAGTGTTTGAATATAGAATGTAAGCGTAGAACATAAGAGGATCAAGAGACAGATGGGAGATGTGAGTGGAAAGCGCGAGGGCTAGGTCGATGTAGTAATTATGTAAATAATAAATAAGTAATAAATAAGATGTGTCCTAAACCTGCCCCTTTTATTTCCATCCCACATACATAATATAATTACGTAAGTATTTATTCTTTCGATTATAGTAATCATAGTAAAAATGATATACAATAACAGTTGGCCTGTCTGCCTATTTGCTAGGCTTAGTTTATAAAGAATACCATCGCCTTACTTACTAATTACCTAAAGTATATGTACCTAATCTTTTTGTTGCAGTTATTTTGTTAATTTAATAGCTTATCAATAATTTATTATCGCTAATTCTTCGCCTGTTACTTGTTTAGCTACTAATTTTCGTTTGTTTCAACTTATTTCATAAATATTTTCTATAACACTTATCTGCTTCTGAACATAATATTATATCTATGTCCGTAGCACGTACCTACAGTTCGTAAAATATTTTTACGGCGGCATTATGCACGGTAAAATACGCTATGTGCGTCTAAATATAAAAGTGTATTTTGAATATAATGTACACCTGTTTTAGCTTTACCATTCGTGTTCAGTACATTAGTAGGATGTGAACACCGTATCTTCGTCGCTACTAGAGAATTTTCATTTGATTTCGCATAAGCTCCGTCAACGTATCGGAGATGTAGACTCTTCCACCTACCAAGCTCTTTACATCTACTCGTAAGTCGGCACATGAAAGCACATTTTACATACTTATCTCATGAGCTAAGCCTTGCAAATGCTTTGCGCTTTTCTGTGTTGCAGCAAAAGGTTGTGTACAGTTAAATATATCTATTGCATTAATGTGTATGCTTAGTTGCACCTTGGGTTCTGTAATAAAGTTCTAATACCCTAATGCTTTCTAAATATTTTTTAGGACTTTGACAAACAAAGGCGGTGAAGCGGGTAGAGGCTTTTTGTGTCGAGTTCTGTATAAAGTATGTAAGATATAGTTTTCAATTATTGTCCTTTGCAGTGGTTTTATCGTAAAATCAATTAACATGGTTGTCACAGTGCTGTATCAACACAAAACTTTTATACCTATTAGATGTAATAAGTCGCAATAATGTTCTGTAATTGCAGATATAAGAAACGAAATACGAAATCATTATGAAATAACAAAAGATTTACGGACCATCGTTCTGATAAGAATTGTATAGGTAACGCTTGTGTAAGATGAATAAAGTGACATTCTAGTTACCACTTGTGAAATTCTATAGAATAGTGCAGATTATTCTAAAATTGCAGAACAAATACGCCTTACTGATAGTAACAATGAATAATAAAATTGTAATTTTATGCTCATTTCAATTAATTTTGAGACAATTTGTCTATTTAATTTGAGACATTTTGTATATTTTGCAATTGTTATTATAAAATAAAAAGTAATTATTATGAAAGTTTGTTTTTGGTTCGGTTGGATTTAGGAATAAAATAGATTTAAAAATAAAGTGGAATTACAAATAGAAGTTACGTATAGATAAAGATCAAGAATAATATACCTACCTATTATCGCAAACTCGTTTCATGTTAATGTACCAACTGGTTCCAGACAGCATGACTCATGTATTAATAAGAGATTCGAGAAATTACCTTCTCTATACAATCGCTCTGTTATTACCAAATCATATTGTGGTTATTATGTCAATGCACTGTGTTCTTTGAACGCTAACGCTGATTTATTTACAATTTGTTATGAGATCATTGATAACAATGAAGTTGAGCTCTACGATTTCGGGCATTGTTTTATACTCCGGAGAAAAAACTTTACAATTATATTTGAAGTTTAGTTACACTAACAAACATATGCAATGGGTTGATGTTATCATATTAGATTTCTGTATTTAAATAAGCCACAGGTACACTCTTAGCCCCACGCTAGGAATTCCAGTGTCATGGGTGCCTATCTAAATGAATCGAACCCGGAACCCGACATCCCACAGGTCGTCGATGTTGTCTGGTGCGACACACGTATTACCTAAGTGTTAAATTTACATGCTCGTATAAAGGGCTAATTTGTTAGTTTATAAGCTCTTACTCTTAAGTACACTGCGACACTAAGAAAGAAAACTACTTTCTATATCAGTATGACAGCAGAAAAACAACTCGTAGTAGATTCAAGAAAACAATGGAAAAACCTACCTTTTGTACTTTACCTTCTAAGATAATTGTTTCTCAAGGTTTAATGGACGTTGACCCTTAGGGGAGATTAATGAGCCTCTTATTAATGATGAAGTTCTAAGACCCCTGACACACCTATTCAGTTTTCTAAAGTAAATCGGAGCGTATAAACAGTGTCAATGAACTAATGACAGTTCAATTGGCTATAGTTGTTCCGGACCTCTTTTGTAATCACTACCTCGTAACTACTAATTATTTTGTACATCAATTATATGTAGCGCGTTCGCAGAACTGAAATAATGTTAAGTTTACCTGTACACAGTTATGTACAGGTAATTTATAGGTATGTATTCTATGTATTTTAAGGTAAAATTTTAAATGAACGTAGTCTTTTATAGCCAATTGAAATTGAAAGACAAAAATGGGTAGTAGTAGACTATTATACCTACACTGGAATTATTTATGCGTATAACTGAGAAAGAAGATAATAAATTAGTTGATGATGCTTTCTACAGTTCTATACTAATAAAAAACATGTCCTGACGAACTAACTGACTGAAAGCCCAAACTACTATATAGCTCATACAATTTTGCCAATGATTCATTTTAAGATGCAAGCACCTACTTATAACGGATCTTTGATATTCGCTTACGGGGCTAAATAAGGGTTGGAAGGTTCTACTAATATTACCTATAATAATCAAAATCCGTAATTACTTTTTTATTCTATCATGCAAGCTAAAATTTTCTTATGAAAAATAAGTTTTTTTCTGTCATGAGATCTCCATATCAAGGGATTAGACGAGGCAGTACGTACGTTGCCAAATTTTGATGAAATGCAAACACGACAGGCCTTGGGGCAAGCCTCTCGGTGAATGCATTACACACAATTGTTCCAAGTTGTTCCATGAGACGTCTTTGCTGAGCGTCTAGAGACGTCAAAGGACAATAGAATAGCTTGAGGTTCAAGTACTATAGGCTTAGCTATGTGCTCTACCGGAATAACTACTAGATGTATCTTTCTTGTGCTTCAACTTATGATCCTTTTCCATGTAAATATTTGTTTTGCCAGTTACATTAGCTTCTTGTCTCTATTCTTCGGGCTTCTAACGTTGCCGTTTATACTTGCAGTTTAGCCCACATGCCTACAACCCTTTTTATATCTCACTTACACACAGGCTCACTGTTGAACACGGGTTTTTCCCCCTCAACCAGGGAAGGCTTGGAGCACACTCCACCAAGCTGCTACAACGCCGATTGGTGGAGATACGGGTTAGTGGCCAACCATTGCTGGATGTTGTCAAAGTGCACAAAGTGCCTGCAACCGAGGAGGGAGGTTGCTTAACTTGTAAGATCACTTGCGATCCACTCAACCACATATTATTCGAAAATTACTTATTGAAAATCTAAATTGTCTTCATCCTTTAGAGTTTTGAGGGTTTTTTTTTTAATAAATTCAATACCTGAACGATAAATGCTATGTAATTTTGACAAAAAATTTACTGCAAATATCTAAAAGGCCTCATATAATAAATTATCTAAGATTAACATTTCGTATACAAAATCACGGCGTAAATTTGTTATTAAACTATTTTAAGATACAATACAAACCCATGGACTGTTAACGCAAGCCATCGCTGTAAAGTGTCTCCTGTCAATACAACCAGGCGCCTGCCAAAGTTATCCTATAGTTAATTTATGTTATAACAACCTCATTAGTTACGAACAATATTTTATGTCCTTACCGCATTTCAAACATTTATTGATAACTTTGCCAGTAATAGTGATTATGAGTCAATATTATGACTCACGGGGCTCTCCATTGAAATGGTTTTCCAATTTCTATACATTGTCGTTTTTATGTTTATTAAGTTAAATATATTTTTTCTTTCCTCTTTGTATTATATTATAATCTAGATTTTATGGAGACGTCTGTGTGTTCGAGTCTATGTATACGATAGCTACGTATGAGGGATGAGCAGTAGATACTTTTTTTCGTTTTTTATGTCTCGGCGTGTTTTCTGTAGCATGTTTCTTGAATTTCACCTTAAAACCTTTTCTGTAAATGAGTAGAGACTAAATGTAGAGTAATACTAAAGATGTTACGTAATTAGGTACTTCTATATACGACAAATAGTCGTTCTTCATCGAGTTAAATATTTTGTTTTCATCGAATTTTTGTAAAATGTAAAAGGGACGGGAATGGCCCTTGTAATAACGGTACGGTTTGTGAAGATTAATTTTTTAACTGAGACTTAAACTTAGTATTTTTGCAATAAACACACTGGCCACTGTTTAAAATTCTGCTAAGGAACAATCTAACGGGTCAGTGTAAAATAGAAAACGAGGTATACCTCACGGCAGTCACGGCTCTGACTCACCGTGAAGTCTTTGTATCAATGCCAACAACATGCAATCCTCTCAGTAGCATACGAAACAGATTTCCTTATCACGTCATCATAAGAACTGGTTTCGAGTAACAAGGCGTGACTTGACATGAAATCATAATTCGGTCTCGACGTAATCGTCTTGCTGTTTGAATAAATCAAGCGGTTATAGTATACACGGCTTTTAGACGTACCAAATTGATGGTACACAAACTAATTTTCTATAGTTTTTACCAAGAACTCGTACTTAAGTTGATATGTCCACAAAACTAAATAATACGATAAGAAGATCAAAATGAAACATGTGTACGGTACGGTGTTTTATATTATGGGAAGACGCTTCGCTGCTTTTACGGACTTTAGGGTAAAGCTTCTTATGATCTCAGGACTTTGCTAGGATAAACGTAATATACCATCTATTACTTGTTTGCTAAGTGATTTTCGAAAACTAATTTCAAAGTACCTAAGCTACTTCCAGTACCATGCGTATGTGTACCAATTTTTTTGTTCCCTTACACATCACTAACTTCTATAACATGACGATGTCGCAAGTAGAGACAGGGATTGCGATTTGCAAATGAAATATGCAATGATACATGCAACTGGCGTTTTTCCATTGTTTTTGCGTTGAATGCAATTTTACGAGGATCCTGCCACTTAGTTCTTTATGCACAGTTCATTGCTGTCTGTGCGCACTTGATAGATGACAGAGGAAAAATTCATGTCTCTATCGCTCTTTGTATGCTGTATATATGGGGTTACTTTATTGGGACTCATCATTTCGATAATTAGACGATACCCGTCGTACATACAAAAAATGTAAACCGGTCTCTCTAGTGGAACCAAAATCACTATTTATTGTTTACAAGCAGGTTCAACCTGTATATAGGAAGGTATAGAATACAAGCCAATACAATTCATCTTCACTATACACCGGAAAAATTTAAACTAATACATAGTAGAGGACATTTTAGTACAATTAATATAATTTTCGTTCATTTTAAGTTAGTTTTTACTTCAAAATCTTTTCTTCAATAATAGTTTTATGGTGTTTCATTTAACCACGTAACTGCATTACATAGCTACCATATTTGCACAAGTGCGAGCAAACTGTGGCCTTCATATTTACGTTTATATTCTCAGCATTCTTAATACGAATACTGTACTACTGTACTCGAATAGCAGTTACATACAATTCAACAATATTCTACGTGATAAGTTACTAATGAAACAATAATCGCCACAAAGTCCCTTTTCACTTTGAAATACTGTAATGCCACATACCCATACCATATAGGGTAAATTACTTCCGCTTTATATGGCACTTTCGAGCGCTAACTTCTGCAAATTTTGCTAAAATATGGAGTTTGTGCTGCAACTTTTGCACGATATATCGCGAAGTAATGTGCAGAGTTCATAGTTCGAAATATTTAGTAATTTACGATCGCAATCGGTACGATAGGGCGTGTAGTAGACAAATAGATTTTTGACTGTTGAGTTATTACTCAGGCCTGAGATTTTTTGTTGTTTGTATACATCAGCAAACTTGTACGTAAGGAAATGCGTAAATAGTAGAAAATATGAGTAAATGAAAAATAACAACAATGCCATGAACAAGTAGGTATTAATTTTGTACATTTTTTCTAGGTTTAAATTAAGAGTAGTATTGTGTTCCAACTAACATCCCAAAACTCTTCCATCAGCCGTAGTAAAGTAGACAAATGTCTGTCCCCCAATAAGTGTCAGTGACCTATAGGTAAAGTACGGTTTTACTGGACTAGTGCAACCGATAACTCAACAACGAAGTGCTTAGTGGTTTCGTAACGGATTTCGAAGCGTAAGTTTGATTCATGGCTTGTTGAAACAAAAGTAAAACGTTGTTTGAATTCATTTTTTAGTTCGTGTAATTTACTGTGTGTGAAAATCAATTATACCACTAAAATTAAATGGTTTGTGTAAGATATCCGCTGTAGTGATGAGCTAAAATAATTTATAATTTAAAAAGAAACATGTTAATAATATTATTTCTTTCTTAAGTCAAAACCAAACTTATGTATTATCAAAATTAACTTTATAGTGGCTGTAAGTAAACATTTTTACACTTAACGATATACGCTAGTAAGGTCTACTAAAGTATGCATACCTACCTACATAAAACACTGCACTTTAGGTGTTAACACTACTAAAATATGTAGGTACGTTTAACATAACATTTATTAGTATTTACTCCTGAAATATTTCCGTTTCTCAATTATTTCAAAGGCTATCTTAATTGTCAATAGTACGAGTATAAGGGAAAAACATTATCGACACGTTACGATGGCTCATTTATGGCGATGCACGTTACGACTTACTCACTTAAAAGCATTTTATAGAACTAATTTCACAAAGAACAAAAAGTAAACAACAAAATAATCGCATAATATCAATACGCAATCTAAGTGCATTATGTAAACATGAGTGCAGAATATTGTACCAAAGTAACTCAAGTCGCGTAATTCAGTAAGAAAATTGTTCATGCACCGTATTAGTCGATTGCTGGTTACGCTTGTTATATGTAGTGTAGTTAAAAATACATTAAGTTTGCATCACGGGCAATCTTTTAATGCTTCCTCGTATCGACGGTTAGATTTTAGTATCACGTGTGCCGCTGTCCTAAAATAATTATTCCCCATTAATGGGTAACCGGGGTTTACACGTTTTACGCGCGTAAAAATGTTGGTACAACTTCCTGGTGTTAATAAGAATATTAGATTTGCTTTCCTTATATACGAACTCGCGAAAGAACATGCCTTACATCTGATGGTGAGTACCTTATTTACAGTATAAATAGGTATTTAATATCTGTAAATATGCTTAATTAAAGATTTTGCTAACTAATCTATTTAGTATTAAAATTAATATTATTTGTATAATTCAATCCGTGTATTTCCGGCTTCCTAGAATGCTAAACACGCTGAATTTGACGCCTGTGTAACAAAATGATCAAATTAAAGAAGATAATCATGCTTCAGAAACTAAATAGACACTTGAAAATAGATTCGACCATTGATTTTTGTGTTGATTAACCTATCAGAAAAAGGCAGTTAATACCGAATGATGTCGACTGAAAAAATTATAAAAGAAATAAACGTTACAAAATGTGATTCTGTGTAAAACATTCTTACCGAAATTTGTTCAAATATTTGGAGCTGCATCCCACGAAAATTCGTCTGATCGATCGCACGCGACTGTTCTATAAATACTTTTAACGCAGTGACCCACTGAAGACAGTTCGAGAACTTTCTATCGAGTTTATACCCGTTAAAAATGCCAGGAAAACTGCCGAGCCCATTTCTAACTAAATCGTCTAGAATTGAATTCCAAAACCATGTTCTGTCTCTGCACTGGTATTTGTGAAATTGCACTTGTCTTAACAACTTTCCACAGCCATAAAACTTTCGCGTAGTACTTATTGTTGGTTTGTAAGAAGTCCGTGTAGTTCGTTGCCAGTTTTGTTACGGTTGTTGATTTGACTTAAAAAAGTGTTTTACTTGCGTAAGGATGCAGAAATTCTAATATATTGGGCATCTTATACGGCACAGATACCAATAATTTTGTTATTGCGGGATTAAGTTATGTTGTAAATTTTTATTTTCACTGCAGAATTAAGTGTGACATATTAGTGCAATGTTAGTTGCTTTGCGTTTTATTAATCCCCTCTCGTAATTCTTCTTGAATCGACATAATTATACTTGATGCTTAAGAAATGTTCCTGATACTTTCAAAGACATTGTACGTTAATCACATAAATATGGAAGAGAAAGGTTTAATTAGCAATAAAAATGCACTTAGATCTCGTTTTCACTTTGCATGATGAAGCTGAAAATATTTAAATCATCCCGCTCTGGAATGCAAGTCATGCAGTTCTCTCTTTCGTTTAGTTATGTTGAAAAATTAATGTAGTGTATGGTTGATGACTTTGCGATTGAATTTCGGCCTACCGTTTCGGTGACTCGCAAACCCCGCACGCATCACTTATTTTTCAAAATTATGTACGTATTACTTAACACTCGCTTGCCCTTCAGTGAAGTAAATCTGCGAATTTGAACGCTCTTGAAAAGTGTATGTAGCTAGGTAAGTAGTCCACAAAATCATATTTAGCCAGCGTGGTGGACAACAGTTTAAACCCTTATCATTACATCTTCGAAAAAGAATCAACAGGGTATTGAAATACACAATTTATATTTATTTCTTGTGTTAGTGAGTTATAAATATTGATAACATTAAACAACTATGAGATACATATTAAAAACACATCTCAATTCATCTTTAAAGATCAATATTGTTCGACGTGGAACATTACCATCTAGACGTCTGTCCAGACAGTCGTATCTTTAAAATACTCCAACTTAAAGTATAAAGAGAGAAAACTTCAAGTAAGAAAATGTTCGTTTGACAGTCACCGAACTATAAATTCTCCGAACCAAGGTCTATGAACATCTGTTCAGTGACCGTCTGAGATAAACAGTAAGTTGACGCGAGATCGTCACGAGTGTCACGACATCACGCGATGGTGGCGAGTGGCAATGAAGCGTGAACCTGCGACGTGAAGTAACCAGCTAGGGACACGAAAAAGATATTTTAAAAAAACGATGTATCACCTTAGGTGTATGCCTGGAAGCAACTCTTCATCCGACTTCAAAAAAGGATTAGGTTCTCAATTCGACGTTTTATTTTTTGTTACCTCATAACTTTCGACAGGGTGAACGGATTCTGATGATTCTTGTTTTATTTGAAAGCTGGTGCTTCCCGTGTGATTCCATTTTAATTTAGTATAGTTCTGACAATAGTATCCATGAGAAAACCATATACTTATGTCTTAAATTTTAAAATTTGCTTTTAGTATGTC
>DWQL01002044.1:0-10399 GCA_018231265.1 Noctuana haematospila
TAGCAGCGCAACTACATGCGACCTCAGGCAGGACACGAGCCTGCTTGAGGTTGGATGTAGATGTCCATGAGCGGCAGTGACCACTTAACACCAGGTGGCCTGCATGCTCGTCTTGCCACTTCATATCATAAAAAAAAAGATTTACTTAATTTTATGTAAATGTGAAGTAAGAAACAAAACGGTTGAGAATGCTCCAGAGTAACTCCTGGTAGTTACTGGATGGTACTTAGCTATGGAGAGCATAACAAGTAGCAGTAATGAATTTTAGTAAAGGAATGATAACATCGGCCATTTATAAAATTAAACCCTCAGTTCCAACTAGCGAAAGGTCATCTAGGTATTCCCGGAAAGCTGAATGGGAGTTATATTTGGGTTTAACAATCAGCAAGATTTAGTTCGTGATTCGTCGATTAGATTACTACCGTTTAGCCAATTGTCTATTCTTTTTCTAGATTTGCTATCAAAGTTAGAATATATTTTAGCTCGTGAACTAGTCTCTTATACAGCAGAGTATGTTTGGGGTTGCATTCGTTGTTACATAAGTCGGGATATTTCCTGTATGCTATATTTTGCGGCTGCCTTTTTTGTTACGTAAGATCGAAATTATCGTGTACCTAATAGAGTAACACTAATTAAATTTTTGTTGTTAAAATACACTATAGGTACACTAGTAATATCAAAATATGTTCAGGTTAATTTTGTTATGAGCTAAGAGACATTAGGTACTTAGTCTACGTAGGTATTATACTAACCTAGTGACGTCAGATGATATTTTTGCGAATCAGTGACATAACAAAGCTAAAATAAAATCGTAAATTCTGCAGTTTTGTTTTATGCAGTATATCCTAGACTACACGTCTCCATGGCGAGTGCATTCTCATATTTAAAACTGTGTAGCTTTCTACAACGCAGCTGCATCTGATTTCTAACCGACTTCAAAAAAAAGGATTAGGTTCTCTTTTCTATGTTTGTTACCTCATAACTTTCGACTGGGTGAACGGATTTGGATAATTATTTTTTTCTTTGAAAGCTGATGCTTCCCGTTTGATCCCATATTAATTTGGTCCAGTTCTGACATCGACATCTATGAGAAAACCATATAAGTCTTAAAATTAAAAATGTGTGCGACAACTTTGAAGTCGGTTTTTTTCGTAATGCGAGATATAATTGTATTATTCACTTTATTTAATATTTAATATAATATTTAAATCTATATCTCTATCCGTGGAGATGTGCGTGTATTAATATCTATCTTTATATCGTAAAAGCTATCATTTATTATCAGTATATCTGAATGCATGTTTATTCTATAACACAATGAATAGTAGGAACAGAAGCTTATCGAGAAAGCAAGCAGAATAACCTAGAATAAATAATTAATGAAATAACAAGTACTCCGCCAAGTTTTTACCTATCAAATAACTTCACGAAGTCGATCCCTACTTCACGCCTTTACCGAATTCCGTTCTAATTTTCCTTCAAAACTTCCAGAAACTTCGAATTGACTTGAGATTTTATTTGCGTCTTACGATTGGGAATGCGTAAAGCATGACGTAAAAGTGTGAAAGAAAATCATCGCTTTTTTGATTGAATATTGCAGTAAATACAATTGAATTGGAAAGTTTCCTAAAAATAAATTTAAAGAAAATGAATTGTCAAAGAGTCAAGAGGTTGTATTGGACGGTACGTTAATAAATCAGAATAATCGAAGATGAGTAAGTATTACTGAATATACAGTCACAGTGTATACAGTTCGTTAAAACGACGGTGAGTGTAATGAAACTGCAAATTATTGAGCCCTAATGGGTTCAGAGTCAGGAGTTTAGAATGATTTTAATGGGCTATTAGTTCGCAGTTTAGAAACATTCATTTAGACCCGAAAGTCGTTACTTGTTACCTTCTACGTTTCATTTAGTTGTAATTATGAACATCGAACTAAACTTACGGTTTATGTTACAGAATGATAATCGAAAGTATTGATAATAGTGCAACAGATAGTATCAATGTGTTAAATAGAAACTTAAATTAATAGAACAAAGTACGAGAAATACATTTCGGGACTTAAGTATACTACTGCGGTGCTTATCATAAGGACTAAACACATGGCCTTAATTAAAGTGTTTTCGCCATTCACACAATTTTCAAAACGACAAGAAGAAGATTTAACTTTATTAAAAAAAGCTTTATTAAATTATCTGGGTATTTTAACTTATAAGAACACAGCAAAATCGTAAGTTTATTCAGTGACTGTTATTATAAAAGTACGTAAAGAAATTGCCAATTAAAGGATTTTTAGAAATTTCCGCCGAGCAATGCTACTCAACCAATCAAAAACGACTCGTTTTGGCCAAGTGATTCATTTATTTCAATTATACTGGCGTAGTATTTTGATTCGTCAGCGTGATCTTTTCATGCCTGATGTATAGCTGTGATATTAATCATAATTTTTGTATTGAATGGGTTTCTAAAGAAATGAGCTATTTCCAAATATTCCAAGGTTTATAAAAGAGCTCTCCTTTAAAGGTGTGCATTATTTTTTATTTCGAATTTATATCAAAGTAATATGCAGTCTTCATTAAACAAGTACGCCTAAGTTATGAATCCTGCAGAGGCATTCCAGGTAGACTACGATATAATGTTCTTCAAAAAAGACATTAAAAGAGGTCTCCTTTAAAGCCGGTAACTTATTGGCGACTCTCCACGTGTTGCCCATGTTCATAGGCTTCGGAAACTACGTACCTACTATTAGGTGGCCCGCTTACCTGATAAGTTTTATGTTTATTAATGACTATCAGCAGTGTAGAAGGATAACTCTATGGCCCACTTTCCTATCAATAAATATAATAACGCTTCACACTCACAGCCCCACACTAGGATTCCCTGTGTCGTGGGTGCCATCGACACACACAAAGACAACACAACACACAAACACAACACACAAACACAACACACAAACACCCAGACCGGAAACAGAAATATAAATTTATCATTTAAATTTCTACCCTGCCGGCGATCGAACACGGGACCCTTCAAATGGTAGACTGGCGTGGTAACCACTACACCAAACGAGTCGAATATTCATATAACATATTTCGAGATTGTTTTAAGAGTATGTGAATGCAAATCTTATCTGGCCTTTCGATCAGTTTGGGGAAGCTTGTTCACGTCACATCGAAGATTTATTCCACCACCGATCGATGTAGGCCGTACAAGCTTCAATTTTGGCGTAATGCCAAATTATTTTTGCCAAATTCGCGAGAATCGCAATCGCAGGGCAATAAATTTAGTAGAAGGCTATTCTCTCACAAAATCTTGAGAATCGATGTACTCGCTGTTCTTTACAGAATAATAAATTATAACACCCGGCCTTTCTTAAGATTTAATGGTCTTAAATTTTGCTATCCGTATTATTTTCTCTATAATTGAATACTTAAAATGCTCTTCGGTTCATCAATTTGATTATCTGCCTCATTATAATCGTTGTTTCTATCGTAATTGTGAACGGAAACGCGCATAGCTCCGTCCAATTTTGTCAGTCTTTAATCAGATAAACATCAGAGGACACGTTAAGAATAAGTTGTAACAAATTACGCAATACAGTGTCGGAGCCTATCTATTTTTTGACTAATAAATCCAAATTATATCTGTATGCAGAATGCTTCACGTACTTGTAATTAATTTATTTAGCAATAATTTTTTCATTCAAGTTGAAAGTTGAAATAACAATATAATATTATAAATTAAAAATACGACCCATCTGTAACTTGAACTTTCAATAAAATTGATTTAAAGATTTTTTATTAAATGCTTATTTCATTAATAATTTCGTGAGTCGTACAGTCAAATAAAATAACGAAAACTCTTTTTTAGTTGGATACTCCAATTTTCATTGCTACCAATCACTAAGTAACAAATTCGTTTTAGTAAAATTCAAATAAATTCTCGTAAATCTACTACTAACTACATAAATCGCCATGCAAAGTGGTATGTAAAGGCGGGAGTTCACTGAATGTGGCCAGTTTCGAATTGAACGATTGATCTATGCACTGTACAGGGAGTTCGCTTGAATAGCAAACTAGTTTCATAGTTCTGCCGCCCAATCGCTCAGCGCCATTATTCTTTAGAGATTTATTTTCACCGCTATACATCAATCTATCGTAGCACGTAGATTTTTCATGAATTTTTTTCGGAAACTTTTAATGGAAAGCAGAAGTTATATAACCGTGGTTTTAGTAAACAGTATAGTAAACATTTTTGCAGAGATCCAAATAATCTTTTTGTACCGCAGTTGAAAAGAGTAGTTTCAGACCATTAAAACATCTCCTCATGAGCTCTAGTCGGTTATCAAGAGTCAAAAGGTCACGAACGGTCAAATCACGAAATGATAAAATAGTATCTAAATTCTAGTTTAAAATATAGCGTAATTATCATCTTTTTAAATTCTTACTTATTAAATTTTTATTTAGATTCTCGAATCACAATCCAAAAAATCAGAACTGTTCGCAAGGGCTATACAGTTTCTCTAATTAATTTGTATACCCATATTTTTGTAGGCAAACAATTTTGAACATCTCCCTACTTGAAAATAAATACAATCAACAAAAAGTAATATTAACAAAGTATATTGTAAATAGTAACACAATTATGAAAGTCTATTGTAAACAGCTTAATCTAGAGTGAATTGTATTTTCAAACTCTATAGAAATACTCGTACATTCCGAAAATAAGGTAAAGTCGATTTATTTTACAACTTTATTACGAAGCTTTTGTAACAAGGTTGGGAATTAATTTAGTCATGACAACAACCATTGTTACAATAATAGAAATAAAAAGATTAACTTCGGAACGAACTCTGAACCTTTTTCAGGCCATGAGAGCCTTTTATCGGAATCAGTTTTAATTATCTTTTACAGAAAAGAATGCTTCTTATTTTTATGTAATTTTACATGGTATTTAGTTATTTACACAGGCTTTACATCTTATAATACTATTTATCTTTTATTTTACTAGTCCTATTTTTATAATATTCCTATTTTTATATAAATAAATCAATTATATTATCTTTTGGATTTTTTAACTTATTCAATACATTTTTTTTCTTAAAATCCTTGACAGACTTTTATCAAGCTATTTCATTATCATTTAATTTTAGATTTTTCAATATAGAATCTATTGAAGCGCCAGAAAGCAAAGTAATTCTAAGTTCTTCGTGTGGGCGTTTAGTATGAAAGGTCAGCTCGTGTGACTGCTATATTTAAATCTTCGACCCAAAACTATCTGCGTCAAATTTAACTTACGCCCCGTTTATAACCCTGATGATTTGCTTATTATGCAGAGATTCATTTATTATAAAAAAAATCTAACAAACATTTTGTTTGAATTAAGCATAACCTTCGACGACGATTCAACGTGTCTTGCAAAGCACGCAAGAGCAGACAAAACTTCAAGCATAAGAAATGGCGAAGATTTCAGTCTCGAAGGATAAATACACACACATTCTGAATGCGTAAAGATACAAGGGTAGAAAAGTAATGAATATTTAAAAACAGGGTTATAGAAAACAATCGAAATTAATTGCAGGATTAGCTTATATTTAAGTACTTATTCAACGTCTGATAAATCTAAATTAATTAGTTGTAAGTAGGTATAACTAATTAATTGAAAAATTGTAAAATTTTACTTATAAATTAAACACATACACAGATATGAAAATTGAATGGATTGAACTGTAGTATGGATTAAAATTGAAAATATAGGTACACGGATAAGAGTTAAATGCTCAAAAAAAAAAATTGTAGACGGATTTTGTTCCTTAGATTTAAATATAATATTCTCTATGCCTAGTTCTGGCGTATAGGATAGGACAAATGTCCTATCTTATGTCATATCCTATGCGTAAATTATCCAATCAAAGCCATTAAACACTCAGATAAAGATATAAATGCACCGCATTCCCTAAACCGAACAAATTCTCAAAGGATTAAAAACGGAAAATATATCTAAACGAATAGAATAGATAAAATCGATGGAGCTTAAACTCATCGACGCCTGCAAAACTTATGGGAATTCCGAGAAAACCGCACTTTTTGTTGCTTCAACTCTCGCTTACTGACTTGAGGATTGCAGTTTATATTTTTAAGAATCTCGCGAGATTTTCTAATAGGTATACTTATTGTGTTCTTACAAATGTAATTGGAAACAAACGGATTAGATTTCTACCTAATCCGGGTTGCTGTTTTATACTTTTGTTATAGAAAATGGTTTGTTTTTCTATAAAAGCTAAATTTAAAACAAATTTAATTAACGGCTTCTTAAGTTACGTTTAAACATTTAATAATGTTATTATATATAACGGCGAAGGAAAACAAACAAAACCTACGAAATTACGAATTTTTATTAATTCTGGCAACAAAAAAATAAATAAAAATCAATAAGTTTTTTAACAATTGAAATCTGATTATTAATTTGAAAAAATCACACACATCGATATTGCATTTCAATTATAATAATAGATAGCACTGATAAGATAAAACAATAAAACAACTGCCAATTTCTTGGAAAAAAAATTGAGCGTGGTTATGCTTATGAATGAATCCGGATCCACTATCGCTAGGGTTATCTAATGATTTATTATTTCATTTATCAAGTATCAAACAGAAAAAGTCATTTTTCATATTGCGCCCCTAATGGAGAGAAATGGGGTCATGAGGTCTGAGGTTCAAATAGAAGCGTATTTCTCGTTTCATTCTGTTCTTGATTGAATGATATTCCTGTTTATGAGTTTCTTGATAAATTTTAGCGTTTGTTTTAAAATTGAATTGGATTGTTGGCGTATTAGTAAGTGAAATATAGGTAACAAGCTGTGCCACGCGTAATTTTTCAAATCGGTCCAGTAGTTCCTGAGACTAGGGCGTTCAAACAAACAAACATACTTTTCAGCTTTATATTTATTAGTATAGATTTAAATAGTCAACAAAAAAATTCTCAACAAAAATTTAGGTAAGATTTTCCTCATAGATAAATATAATAATAGAGATACGAGTTAACGAAAGAAAATAACTTTAACAAATAAATGTTTCAATAAGTTTACAGTCAAAGTATAAAGTTGCCATTTGTATGAAGTGAGTTGGAGTAAAAATTAAACCTGAGATTCATACTTGAAAATATTTAAGTAAAAGCCTACAGTAAAGAAATTCTAGTTCTTTATATGTTACTAGCTGACCCGGCGAACTTCGTACCGCCTCAAAATCAGTAAATTATACACACAAACCTTCCTCTTGAATCACTCTATCTATAAAAAAAACTGCATCAAAATCCGTTGAGTAGTTTTAAAGATCTAAGCACATATGGGACAGACGCGGGAAGCTATGTAGTGATATTGAAATAAGTATTTTACACGGAACGTATTAAACGAGTAGAAATGACGCATGCGATATTATTGACTCTTACAACGCAACTGCCTAGTAGAGCCTTGCTCTTGGCAGCTCAAGATGTTTAAGTAGCTGTAAGCGAAGGAGTACATTTCGCCAAGTATTTGTTAAGGGTTGTATCGACAGATCTTTTGTGAAGACTTGTTTATTCTAGTATGAAGAGCGATTTGTTTAGTCACGTATTTGATTTCCCAATCTTTTGTGTTAAGGTGAAATGTACATGAGGCTGTTTTATTGACTACTGATGAAATTCATTGAGGAACGTAACTCATTGGCTTAGTAGGCTAAAGTTGTAGTGGAAAGCTATTGTCCAGGGCGGATAATGGCTCTTACACCAGATTATTGAATGTAGGTGCCTTACTTCGCGGTATTGGCCATCTTTATAGAGTGAGCTATTATTTTGGTGTCTATAAGTAAAATAATGCTGACAATTCTATCTTTACTTTTGAAATGTACAATTTAAATATAGAATAAACAATAAAAGTAAAGTAACTAAACTAGTAAAGTTACTAATCGCTTTTACAGAGCGTAAATATCTCAGCTTATTTTAGCGATAACTTGATTTGCTTGTGTGTGCAATATTTGGCAGAGCTGCGTGAGCACTTTGGCCACTTTGTAAGTATCAGTAAACAGCTTGTTAACGACTTCGTTGCTATTCCATGATTTGCTGAAGAAAAAGTTCCGAAAATGTACCAAAGAATCAGCAGTGTGATCAATCAATATTGACAAAATTGTATTAAGCAGTTATGAAAAGGATAGGCAAGGAGAAGGCACGAACGTTGAAGTATTGATTATAATTGTAGTTTAAAATGACGAAATTAGTATATCCTATAAGTACTAATACTTTATACTAATCATTTTCTTTTACATTTCGACCGATATCAAGAAATGTCACCGCCCATTTTTACAATTAAAGAAATAAATATTCCTAAATATATAAAAAAAACAATAAAATATAGACATTATATACTAATGAATATAAAATACGTCATCCAAATTGCTGTCCTGTGGATGGGTACCCAAAACGCTGGAAACATTTCCTCTCTGAATAGCATAATAATATGCTTATTCTTTGTGCGAGGAATGTGCAATTTTTACAATGAAAATACTTTATTCTTAATTGGTCCTACGTGGAGGCTTTACTCATAGGACTCATAGGACTAAGATGGTCGCCTAAGTGTCTCCAAAGCTCGCACCTTCCTAACTTGATACACAAGTGATACACACACAAGAACTTGATACAAAACTTGCAAGTTTTATTGTCCTTTTTAATGTTTCACAACACAACATTCACTTGACATTCTCATTTCTCTTTTAAAACATGGCACGTTGCACCTTGTGGTCACGTAATCTGAGCGTAGCGCTTTACTGATCATATCTACTTTAAAATCTCATTTAGTTCCAGAGAAAGATATTATATTCGTAGAATATAGAAAGAATAAGTTCTTTTATCAGTTAGCAGATGTAGGTATGGCAGTTCTGTTAAATGTAATGTATTCTATTGAATAAAAAACGCTTTTCACTCACAGCCCCACAATAGGATTGAGTGAGGACACACACAACGTCCATCCCAAAAATACCCAGACCGGAAACAGAAATAGATATCAAAGATTTCAAAAAGTATATAGCTCCAATCAGAAGCTGATACCAGGCTCACATAAATATGAAGAAGGTATAATTTACGAAATTCAACCTTCCTTAACATATTGCCCGACAAATATTGCAGTGTGATCACGTACGCTCAGCTCAGCCATTTAAAGTGATATTTTCTCCATTTTTAAATCTAATTAACTTCTAGAGAAATATCTTATATACCTACCTTCATAGATGGGAAAAGAGTAAGCTGATTGAATACGGCGATTTCCTTGATCGGCTTACTTCGGCTCGACCACAAAAGTTCATTGTTCCTTTGAAAGGACAATGCAATGGCTTTGTGGTGAAAATATCTTCTTAACAGGTAGACGCGGAATGGAAAAATCCATTTTAGCCAAAAATGTGTTCGTTTGTTACTTTCAAACTCACCAGGGCTTCATGGTTGTGATAATCGCCTCATGTATCTTAGGCGACCCACATGGTGTAGTGGTATGGTATATTATTACGCCACTAACGTACACGCCACGCCACATAACAGTGGTTACACTAAAACAATGTTTCAAATCAGTCTACACAGTAGTTTCTGAGACAATCAAACAAACAAACTCTTCAGCTTTATATTATTAGTACAGATATATACTAATAAATAATGTGCTCTTTTTGTAGGCAATATTCATGAAGCAAAGAAGAATAAAGTGTAGGTGGGTATGATTCGGTTGTAACCGTGTTTTTCAACAAGAACAAACATTTATTTAGATATAGCCTACATTTCTATTCATTGTATCGTAAATGGATCACGAAAGAAAAAATAACGAATGAAATTTATTATTATAACGAAATTGAGTCACTGACGTCAATCCTTTTCAACCGATTTGATATTGAGTGAATAATTTAGAAAGGTACTTATTTATAAGTGCTATAGGACCTAGTAGGTACTTTCTTGTGAGTGAGTAAGTAAACAGACAATTAAAATGGATGAAAAACTACGTAACAAATATACGTACCTACATAATTTATTGTTAAAAAGTGGAGGTACCAATCAGTTTAAGTATGAAAAAGATATTTACAAATTATGAAAATGGAATAGAATTTATTATAAGCTTAAACCAGACCATAAGGATATGGTTTCTGGGGTCAATGATCCTAGTCTCATTACTTTTGATACTCGCCTGCTCCAAACTCAAATAGTCCCTACAAAGACCAAATTGTGTGACAGATATCCATGTAATTATTCCGTAGCCAACCCACTATTGACTTTGTAAACAACCTCAATTACAATAACGCCTATTAAAGTGATTAGAGACAAAGTTGACTCTACAATACGAGTAGATCCCTAATTTATAGGCTTTGTTGCTGATGCTGATTAATAGGATATT
>DWQL01002045.1:0-10398 GCA_018231265.1 Noctuana haematospila
TATGTTAAAAATGTATTACAATGCAAGGAACATGCCGTGGCTTGTTTGTGGGGTTAACGAGACCGCACACGGCGCCTCAAATGCATCGATAGCAGTGTCAATTACATTGATCTATTTTTAAAAAGTAAAGTATGGTGCCGAACTAATGTTGAATACATTGTTCCCTGTCTGTACCTAGATTCACGTTCTCTTTTTAATTCTCTATCTGTCTCTATTTGTATATTTAGTAGGTATATATTTATAGTAGATACCTACATAATTCTTTGTTTGATTAAAAAAAATACAATCGAATTGAGAATCGCCTCCTTTTTCGAAGTCGATTGAAAATAACGCATTTATATGATTTTTATAACGTTTATCCGGGATAGGTACATTAAACTGAACTTGAGTCAACTTCTCAGTCGTCCAGTACCTAAAAGAAAGTCGGGTTAGTTACACCACTTATAACTCGAGAACGGCTGAACAGATTTTCATGATGTTTGATTTTTTAGATTCGTCTCCGGCCGGAATAACATACCTAATAAAAATAACAAATAATAAAAAAACAGAAAGGTTCAAAGGTAGACACGACTGCCTCTGAGGTCAATGATTAATACCAATCTGATAACAAAGAAATTCTATGAGGCAGACATCCGAGGCTCTGTAATATCACAGGAGTTGGATGTAAAAATGTTTAAAAAAAACAACTCTAAATCATTTGCTCGTAGCTATAACTGGGTCCATTTCATTTATTAGAACTCCCTGAATACAAAAAAAAATTGGCAGACATTTTACTTACTGACTTTAACCATTACAGCGCGTTGAACTCCGAGAATCTGAATCGAATGATCGCACGTTTTACGAACGCGCATTTTGTTTTTTAAGTTACTATACAAGCGCTTACACACTGGAATCTATGAAAAAAACCGATAAAACTCCAATTACTCCAAAGCTCCTAATGAGTGTTTTGAAGCACTTACCTACTATTGATGGCTGACGCGGTCCTTAATATTCTTTATCGTATAATTATCTCTATTAATAAAGTCTGCCACATGAGCAGATAATATAGAATTTTTGTTTGCCAGCACCCTAGCTATAACTTATAGTCTATAAGGTTCTTGAATCCGAAAAATATAGTCATTTATGTTAAATGACAAATGTTAAGGTAAACAACAATCTGGAAATACGGGTTCAAATCCCGTCGCGGTTTGAACTTTCAATGTGTTGTTTTTTTATGTTAACTTTTTTTTTAAATAGAATTATGACTTGACATTTAATGTTATTTATAGATATACAAAGCAAAATATATAATTATTTGGAATTATAAATTTTTCGTACCAAATACTAAAATGTTAACAAGCAGGTACCTATATATAATAGTATATATTTTTTTTCAATAGAACTGCTTAAAATGCCGATAAGTGGATATTTCTTCGAATTTTTTTCCTAGTGTTTAAGTCTGTTAAGTTTTTTTGTTATAAGTAGGTGGAACATCTTCTTGATATTTTTAGTGAGAAATAGTTTCCATGGTTAATTGTTTGATACGAGGATCTGTTGGTAGTGCTCGTGGGGACGATTAAACTTGCAACAACAGATTTCTTTTGAAGTGAAACTTCTATATACATTATGTAGTTATTATGATTTTTTTGTCACGAAAAAGCGTTACCGCCGCGTTGAGAGGAGGACAACGGCGGAGAGAAAGAGAGGGCAAAGGATGTAAAATATTGCATATAATTTATGTACATATACTTGAGGGTCTTGGGATGAACATAGGCTACTTTTTTCTCCCATAATTTTGTATGACTTAGATATGACTTAGATAGGTACATAAATAAATGAATGCTGACCTTCCATTTTTTCGCCCCTTAAATCTGCCGCCCAAGGCTCCCGCCCAATCAGACAGACTATGGATTATTGATTTTATAGTATTTTGTTTATTTAACATAAATTTATAATTACCTACCCTTTACTTTAACTTACAATAAAATAATTAATATATTGAAAAATGCTTATGGATTGGCAAAAAAAACATTTAACCCTTCAGACTCAAAATTAGTCCGCATGATAAGAAAAAACATATCACGCACCCTTTTAGTTCCCATTACACGGAACGGACAGAAAAGCATCGTAAAAATATAAAACTTTACTTCGGAGCGGCAATGTTGATGTGTTTCAGTTTACGCAGAGATAATGGCGTGTAGCGTTACGTACGCTCGCCGTCGAGCACTCACACACGTAGCTAGGTACCTACGTGTATGATCTGTTTACACCAACGCCCGTTTGTTCCAACCGTTTGATCTTTATAAATGCAATAGGTATTTCAAGAATAACGTCGTCGGAAAATGCCGACGCGCGTTCGCTCTAATGAAAAAAAATTCGAGAACCATTTTTAAGAACGACAACCTTGATATATTGTTTATTCTCCACTATAGGTGCTCCGTTTATGAGCATTTTTTGATTTAGCGTAACTGACATTTGTTTGAAAGTTTTAATTCAGTGCTGAATGTAGCTAGCGTGTGTTCCCTGCGTTAGAATTTTATTAAAGTGAAGCTAGTAATGTAGACCTGACTTGAGTGACTTGCTAAACTATCATCTTTCGCCGAAGATAAAAGTTCCATTGACACCGTCTGGAATCCGGGCCTTCATGTTTCGATATAGACATTCACTTGATTTTAAAATAGTATCGAGAGTTTTTTCCGCCGGCGTTTTTCTCCCCGCCTACCTTAGCCAAAAGGGCGCCTAAAGCCGTTGTACCGAATTATTTGACGTTCATCCAGTGTATACATGTACCTTATTATGAATAAAAATATTTGAATTTGAATTGATAAGAAGTGATTCACTGTTTCACCGGTTTATTTCCTAAGTAAAGAAAATGATAACAATCCTAATATTATAAAATCTCGCATCCTCGCATATCATCTTCGTAAACCATTGGCTATATGAGCTATAAAACAATATAATTGGCTATCTGTAACACAGCGACGATTGGAATGTTTTATAGCCAATCGATAATAATAGCTTATGCACAAAAGCAATATACAAAATATGATCGGATGTAAATACACAGTGAACGATCTATTTATAGTCAGGTTGATTTACAAAGCGATTAGTTTTCGGTTACGTTTACAATTTACATTTTAAAATATTGTTTTACCGAGAACGTTATATTTTGTTTGTCATGTTTATTTATGTAATACCTATGTATAATATGATGTATGCCTAAGCAAAGAAAATAATATGTGTCTTTTTAGTAAGAAAGTATGATTGACTTCTATAGACTTCCTTCTTATTAGGGCTATGAGAGGTTTGTAAGAAATCTAGGATGTTTATTATAGTTATACCGATCATAATAATTTATTATATAATATTGGTTTTATTCTCTCAAAATGTTGCTAATTTTATAAAACGAAGATTAATTGCATAAAAGGTCAAGTAAAGCAACTAAATTGAAACATAGAACAAAGTTACGTATCTATCAAAAAAGTTCCTCTGTCAAAACTTATGAAGACTGACTGAGATGAATGGCGCTCATAATTAAGTTGCACGGTTAAAAATGTTATTCAAATCAACTTTAAATCATATACGTGCTGGTATTCGATTAATTTTGTAGACTAGATACTTGGTGAAAAAAGACCTTTTATGGCCTAAATTATGGCGCTGGGATTTATCTTTAATTTAATTTATACATGCAGGTAACAAGATATAAAATCAACTAGAGAAAGCAACAAAAAACTATGTAAGTATTAAATTCTTATTTTTCTGATCCACATTTTCCGCTATTTACCCCCTGGCACATATAATTAGACCCTGGAAACTATTATTAAAATTTATCATACATTCCATTAAATCCAGAATACAGTATCGGTACCTACTAAAATATTTTTACTGTGTACTTAACACAATGGTAACGGTCGAAAACTTGATTTCATCTTTTATCAAATAACGCCATCTTCCAGAAAATTTAGGAACTTTTTACAACCGAAACTCGAAGCTTTGCGGTTGTCGGCTTCAGTACGATAGACATACTTTGTACATACAAGAATTTAATATCGACATTAGTCTAAGCATTATTACTGTACTTGATATTAATAGATGCGTGTTGTAAATTTGTGTATACTCTAAGCTAACCTAAGAATATTATATGAAAAAAAATCAACTTCGATGCATTCAGAGGTACTATAGAACCATTAAATTAAATATGAAGTGCCCATCTCAGTTTTCAGTAGTAGTAGTAGTAACAGCACGTCTTTATACAAAAAAAAACATCGAAATACTTCAGTAATTATAACCAACAGAGAGGAAAAATGTTCAATTAGTCATTCTGCCTCCAGCTCAATGGATTCAAAGCAGAGATGTAGTAAATGCATCTGGTACAGACGTATCCAAAATTTCTTCTCCATTAGTCAGCAAAGGCGGAGCTTCCATGTGAAATATGCATACTGGGTGCAACTTTAATTTTACTCTTTATTCGAATGAGGAATCCGACAAACCAGGTACATCTTTTGCACGAAAAGTTTTCTCATTGTGATTTCGTAGAATGACGAGCCATTTCGCAGTAGCATTGCGCAGTTTAAAGGAAAATACATAACGTCGGTTTTATTTTGAAGTTATTAATTTCTACATTCATTATAATCTAATTTATAATGCTTTTATTAAACCCATAAACTCACAAAAAATTTCGAATTTTATAACGGTTAATTGTAATTTAAAAAAAAAATACATGAGGTAAATAATCCTAAAATAAATATAATTCTAAATTGTACTTATTGTTACGTTATTTTAATACAAAATACAATATAAAAGATAATAATATTATAATAACAGTTTCTTTACACAAAATAATAACAATCGATTTTGAACACAACTAAAAAGTGAAATAAAACAGAGAAGAAAATGTTCATAACTGAAGGTTTTAATCAATTTCAACAAATTGGAAACACAAAAGGGAGCAAATGGTACAGGTTCGGGTTCTTTGTTAAGTTAATAACCTGTAACTTGAAGTGCTAAAAGGAACCGACTCATTTTATGACCTGTTGCTAATTTAGAACTAAAATGAGTAAATGAGTTGTAAATGAGTTGTTTTGAGTATGCAGCAGTTTTAATAAGATATAATGCCGTTAGATATTCACATGTGCTTTTCTGTTTATAATATTAATTATAAATTTTAAGTCTTTCTTTAGCAGGTTGAATTTGGTTTATTGTTTTTTTTTGACTTGAAATGTTTCCATACATACATTCGATACATACGTACATATTGAATGTATCAATCTTTATTAAATGTATTGGGGGTCATATTTAGGTCTCTACAAAACGTTCAGACTCCTCTCCAGCTTAAATAAAAGGAATAGTGAGTAAAAAATATATGAAAAATTTTAATTTTAACACTTCCGTCATGTTCAAAATATCAACCTTTAGTAAACATTTTACGTTAATCTTCTGAGTAGGAAGGGTATTTGTAATCTAAATTATGATATTGAAAATGACATGGCTTAATATCAACACCTCTAAGTAATTGCTGTAACTTTATGCTTTCCGAACAAACTCCTTTCAAACCAACTAGTCCGCCCTTCCATTTCTGACAATCGAAAGACATAAAACGACATCATTTAAATCTAATATATTCGTTCACGGTCCTCAGCGTAAATGAATCGGTTGAACCCACAGCTACAAAACCCACACTATAAAATATCCTTTTAATGGACATCTAGCTATAAATTGCCCTTAATAGCAGAAATATTTTATATCTTGAAATAGTTCTAACAAACAAAAAAGCGTTCGCTTTTCAATTTTTAACGACATAAGTATTTCTCCCTAAAAAGTGGTGCCCTTTGGGTGCACAGATCCGATCAAAAGTTTGTGTCAGAAAAAGTATAAAGTTGCTATCAACCTAGCGGGTGCTTCGTATTTTTTCTTTATTGTGAACGCCGACTTCCCTTTTTTTTCTCTTTAATAATTCTGAAATGACAGATGAAGATGGTTGAGCGGTCGGAGGTGCGTCATGGTGTCTAACTTGATGTTGATCTACAAAAAGCTTAGGTCGAATTAGATGTAGTTTCTTAAGGTCGGATTTCACGATGCGTGATGTCACGTACTGCCGAAACGGAAGATCAGTTTGTCGTTGTTTTCGCAGTAACTTGCGTAAATGAAACCAAAATTTGCTTCGCCGTTGAAAATTGATATTTTACAGGCAAATTTTATTTATCACATTAGGGGTTAGAAATTCTAATACAAAAAGAGGTAAGTCATCAGTCCGGAAATTTATTAAGTAGGTACACAGATAACACCAAACAGCAAGGCGTGAATCGCTTTCAGTCGTCCGATATTCGTAAGATAGTTAGTTATTCATGAAAACCCACCTTAACATAACTTTTTATTCATTGCTGTCTACTTTGTCAAGGGTTATCCTTTTTTCATAATTAATTGTAATCCCGTAGGATATTCTTAAACGGCGTTAAAAATGTCCCCTTTTAGAAATTTTGATACGATCTTAGTTGTTCTATGATGAATTTGTCTATCAAATCTGTCAGATATAAATATCTTCGGTGAATTTAGATAGTCCTTTGTGTGTTGTTAAAATATTTCTGCGTTCATCGGAAACAAGCTTTGGTCTTGTGCGGTGCCGTATTGAGGCAACATAAACGAAGTCTTTATAGAGAGAGTAAGATAGCAGGCTTTAGTTTAGTGGTATTTCAAATATTCACATTCATACATTTTCGCACCTTACCGAGTGTAAGTTGAAGCTAAGATATTAAATAATGAAATTAACAGCCTTACAAATTACAAATATTATTTTACAATTTCATGTCTAGTCTTTGTACTAACAAGTCGTATGAACTTACAATTCAATTAAGGTAAGGAAAATGTATGAGTTGTCACGCTAGCGGAGTGATAGGATTGTGGTGTCAATTCTACACAAAGGTCAAAAGATAAATACTAAATAATGTATGTCCAACAATTGTATAAAATTATGTTGTAATAAGTAAATTTACGAGAACTAGAATACAGAGAGTCAAAAGTTTATAATCAAATAATATATAAATATTATTTAATTCTAAAATCTAGTAAACAAAATATGAAACCCTAAGAAGACCTATATTAATAAAATTCTATAGAACAGAAAACACTTCAGTTTAATTATCTTCGAAGAAAATGCTTGAAGGTTCGTCAACCTGCCGTTATTGCTTCTCGCAATAAACTTTCACGAGCTTATTGTTTGGAAAGTACTCACTTACCCAGTTCTTCTTCACGACTCATCTGACCCCTTGTTGGTATAGAGGTCGGCGCAGTATCAGATCGAAGCTCGGTCTAGTCGATCTTTGTTGAGTGTACAGAGAAATTATAATCAGCAACTATGTACAGTACTTACCTACTACTATTGATTTTGATTACGGATGTTGAGAGATAACCAAACACAATTTGTTGCCGGTTACCGCAAAGCGCATCGCCAAATTATTTAAAAGCGTATTATTTAAATTTGTACCTCTTATATCTCATAAGAGGTACAAATATAGGTAACCTATTTTATTTTTGTTTCTTTATTCTTTATTATTCTAAAGAAAAAAAATATTGTACAATAGGTAGGTATTTAAAATACTTGTATCCAAGTATTCGAAAATAATAGCAATTTGAAGGTACATACATTTTCTAAATAACTAAATAATTATTCTCTACTCTTACTCACTCATATAAACTTATAGTAATGATTAAAGTGTTGAGTACCTCCAATTAGTTAAATACGGCTTTATTTTCAAAGCAAGACAACGAATTCGTGAGAGAAAACGAAGCTTAAAATTTTATTTTATTCGTACACAATTTTAGTTCCAAGTAAATTCGAGAATGCCCGAAATAGCTACGCTACTTCACTGTGAGAACATGTTTCCCGAAAGTGTTAGCCATACCTACTTATTATTATAGATATCTACATAACGTTGTAGTGAGTGAAACTTAAAGAAATGATACAATATATACTTCAACCCCTTTATTTAAATTCACAGCGCTGACTTCTTTGTTGTTCCGGTGTTCATTAACAATATCGTTCGTAAACATTTAATTTAAAAATATTCATCAATCATTATCATGACAATTGGCTCGTATCGGAAGGGCAGATGCTGGCAGATCAAAAGGAATCGTTGGCTAAAAAATCTCTTGGAAGTTATAATAAACAAACAAGGTGTTAAATGATAAGCATCGAGAATATCTCGCCCCCTTATAAAATATTGATATTTAATAGTCACATCACAGACTGTGTAATGCAGGCAGCTCCACTGGCATGGCTTTGGCATACCAGATTACCACATCAAGTATTCCCTTTGGGGCGCGCTTCACGGGAAATAGAGCCCTAAATTGTTAATGTCTAAACATAAAATGGCATGACAACAATTTTTTTGTGAACAGAGTGCAGGTGGCGTCGAATGGCATCGCGTCGCTTATCTTGACTATCGCATCTTTAAATATTAAACTTTTACTTTTATAACACTTTAAAATGCAACTTGTGTCACGTAACGGACACCCAATAATATTCCCAGAAGGGTTTTTCGGCACTCAATTAGGGAATTATCGACGCACAGGTGGCGGGTTTACATTATGAATTGTATGTTCGTAAAATTTTCGCGTGTGTAATTTCGTGCTGATCATCAGTGTATCGATTACTGGCAATTTTAAAATGAAGTTGTTAATGAACTCTTGCATAAAGATATTGCTTGTAAAAACTAAGCTCTTTGACAGTAATGGTACGTTTTTCAAATTTAAATATTTTGTACAAATATCTTACTTAATCAAAGGATACTTTGTTTAGAATTAACATTTTTCAATAATATTGGCGTTTGGCGTGAATTTTCACTTGTTTATTTTTGAACCGGATGAAATAAAACAAACATTAAATGTTAAGTTTAAATGAAGCTTACCACAAGATAATATTAAAAACTGCACCCAAATCGGTTAAGCGGTCGCTGCGCTTAGCTCGCGCTTTATAAAAAAAATATTTTTTAGCTATTGCAGAACAGACAGCTCCATACTTTCATTTACATGTCTGTTAAGTTGAAAAACGCATCGAGACCTACGTTTCTCTGAAAGTCATTATTTATACAAGGATGGTATTTAAAATAATATTAACAGCAGAATATAAAGTAATTAATGGGGTATACACGTTCGGCAAATGAAGGGTTGTAAGGCTTGAAGGCAAAAAGGTAGGTTCCATCCGAACGGCCACCAACACTGTGGGTGGATTCTACGTGTCAATCATTGGGGCTTGTACCTTGCACGATGCAGTCTAGTAGGTAGGTACACTTATTTAAATTCACAACGGCCCATCCTTTAAGCCATTTTCATTGTTAATGACTTAGTAATAGAGACCATTGTTATCGCCTTAATGACATGGCTTTCGTACCTACTGAAGCAGCTTATTTATAAATAACTTACTTATATATTGAAACCAACACTTTAATAGGTGCCCTAATTATATAGATTCACTTGTTTTAATAAAGATGTTCAAATTCAAATCCAATATTTTTTATTTATCATAAGGTACACGTATACACTGGATGAACGTCAAATAACTCGGTACATCGGCTTTAGGCGCCCCCTTGGCTACGGTAGGCCGGGAGAAAAAATCCGGCGGAAAAAAACTCCCGGCACTCCTTTAAAATCAAATATATAAATTACAGGTTATTAACAAATGATGCAGTATAGCTTAAGCCTGATAGTGAGCACAAGTGACAGCTAAGCATGCGTCACTACCCATCCACCGCGAACTGCTTACAATCTATTAAATTAAAAAAAAGCGTGTAGAGTATTACGTATAATAAAATTGTTGGTTACATCTCTGCAACTTAATACGTAGTCGTAAATGTCATATTAATTACACGCTAGATCGTGCTCCCTGTCGGATGCAAATAATAAACACACCAACCTACTTCTCGGTTCCTGATAACGGAATGATAAAGACGTGACTCACATCCTTAAGTCTAGCAAGTCCAGTTTACTGCCAAGACTCACTTGTGCATTTGAAATATAATCATTTGTTGTATGCAATTAAACATTTAATTTCACTGGACTACTGTTTATTATACTAACGGTAATTATACTCGTAATATACGGACCCTTCGTGAAGTACCTACGATATATTATGATACAGTAGCGAAGTTGAATTAAGTGGGTACTTGGGTACTTACCACTTACCTATATTGGTAGGAACGAATATTTATATGAAGTCTTCTCTAAGTCTATGCCTCCAACCCTTTTTTATGTCCCACTCGACGGGACTCTCCCCACAACCGGGGAAAGCCTGGAGCATACTTCACCACGCTGCTCCAGTGCGGATTGGTGGAGATACGGGTTAGTGGCCAACCCGTGTCGGACGTTGTCAAACTGCCCAAAGGGCCTCCGACCAGGTTTAACGACTGTTATCTATCGGTAACAACC
>DWQL01002046.1:0-10397 GCA_018231265.1 Noctuana haematospila
TCGCCGTGGCTCTGGCAGGTTAGTGCCCCCCAGTTTTTGTCATCACTCAAGCTAGCTTGTCGAGTTGTCTGTTTTCCTTTTTACTTGTCATTCTTGTAATTCCCAATTGGATTCAGATGTTATACTATTGTAAAGTAGGTAATCGTATCTCCGCTTATATGTACACAATTGAATTTTTTGTGTTAAATCGTAGAGGACGCTCGCTAATCAAATTGAAAAGTATAATCTGTGTATTTATTTACGGTGTATTAAACTTTTAATATTACCTTAATTTCTGTGCTATTGTAAAGTCGAGATATCGATTTTTTTTTAAGTTTTACTATAATAAAAATAGGTCTCATTTGCATCCCCAACACACAAACCACTGACAGAAAACATACCTATTAATTTGTCTGCAATTTTAATTTATCTAATCATATAAGTATATATGTCTATTAGTAATGACGTAGATATTCTCTATACGTTTTAAAGGCTTATTTTTAGGTGTTTAAAATATTTCTGTAATTATTTGTATAACATAGGGAACCGGAAGGAAAAGAGCACGTAAGCCACCCGCTGTTCTGCAGTGGTCACTGCAACCTATAGACACACACTTCCAACCTCTAATGGGAGAGAAGTCCTCTCTGAGGTCCTACGTAGGCGCTGCTACTCATTAGGACTGTGATGGTTGCCTTGAATAATGAATCTCCTGTATCCACCCTCCCGAAATCGAAACACAAGAACTTGCCTCAAGGCTTACTTCACTAAGCATTTAAGGATAAGTAAATAGGTAATACTTACATGTCGTACACAAACTCGCACATGGCCAGCGTGGAGGATTGTGGCAACATCGTTCTCACACCCGAGAGACGATCCGTGTCGACAGTGGTACAAGAATGGGTTGTCCTTAATACCTCATAACTAGTTATTTATAATATAACATGAGTCATATTTAATATCTTAAGAAAAAATAATTCGGAACAATTGCTTACATTTTTATATTCCGCACTATTTATACATTATCATTGTTAATTTCTTATGAATTAGCTCCGAAATCCGATAGAGTCACGATAAGTCATGATTAGGTAAGGTCGAGTTAAAAAATCTTAATCACGAATTGATGATCTCAACCTCTAGCTGACTAACAAGTTTACTTAATATCCTTGGTTATTATATTATACACAAAGATACGGTTAAATATTTCGTAATTTCAAAATATATATGTCTATTTTAAAAGTTCAGCAATACATTCTAACATTTAAGTAAGTACCTACCTAGCCTAACTATTTATTTATAAAATTAAAAAAGTATTTGTATTAGTGTATTCCGGTTGGCCCGTATTCAGTAGGTACGAGTAAGTATAAGTTGTACTATGGATATAGTTATGTACCTATTGAAACGCGTTGAACTCTTTTCTATGGCAAATTAAGTATTGCGGTGTCTCCTATCCTGTAGTTCGCAAATAAATGTTTTTGATTAATTTAACTTCGCTGTAAGATTTCAAAATAAAATGTGAGATTCTCAATTAATAGTCAAGTCATTGGTATCGTTCTTAACCATAACAAAACTTGCAACAAACTTATTTACGAGCAGTACATGTTTTAATTTGGTGTGATTGTGATGATTTTTATATAATCTTAATCTTTACATTAGTGAATGTTCGATATATCAGCGTACATAACACTGATAAGTCCTCTTACAAATGGCGAGCGCTACATTCTCATACTCGTACGCTAACATAGAAAGGGATGTTTGCGTTAAACGCGTAGATCTTCCACACCAACTACAAATAATACCGAAACTGAGGATTACAATACAATACAATCACATGCAAAACACAGCATTCATCGTTATGTTATGACGAATCCCAATTATATTGAATTACGTCACCTTTGAGTAATCAAACGAAAAGCACATTTTAAATGAATAGAAAATCGTGTTTATATTTAACTGGGTTACTCAAAAGTGACGTCATAAGCGAAGCTCCTTAAAACCTTGAAGCGTTTTGATGTATTTAAATTGTATTTTTTTATAATTTAAAGACCTTTGTTTTTCACAGAAATAAGATATTCTATGAAATTCATATATATCTTTGAACATTATAAAACAGATTTTCACAATATTTCATATTAGGAAATGTGACGGCGGTAGGTACTTTCTCCGA
Organism: Noctuana haematospila; assembly: GCA_018231265.1. Classification (NCBI taxonomy): domain Eukaryota; kingdom Metazoa; phylum Arthropoda; class Insecta; order Lepidoptera; family Hesperiidae; genus Noctuana; species Noctuana haematospila. Next base: position 2,144 of record DWQL01002046.1, read on the forward strand.
CTACACATTTGTACATTATCATGACCACCGGCCATAACTTTTATTATTTCAGGAGGCCAGTACTACGTACCGCGTGCATACTACATAATCGATGCTGAAGGGCATGCGTCTGCACCGGTGCCTCTGCGTCGGCTGAGGCGCTCCCTGGCGCCCTACCCGTACGGCTACGGTGGCAGTGAAGCCAACGCGAATGCCAATGCTAATGCCGAGGCCCATACTGGCGGATGTAAGTGTAGTTTTGATTACATTTTCTTATTCAAAAGAACCGTTATTTATCAATATGTAAGTAGGGGACTACGAGTGCCTGGTTATCTTAATAATATTCAATTATGTGTCAAAAAACCTAATATGTATAAACAAAGCTGTGTAAAGTGTGTAAGCTCATATATTATGCGCGAATCATAATATTATGGATGTGAACATTTATTCGCAGGATTGAAATCTTGCGAATACCTACAGATAGATGTTAGCATAATACAAACTAATTAAAACTTAGAAAACAATAAGTTCGAACAAGCTATGTATGTGTATACTTGTATTATATTTGTTGAGAAATGTCGTAAGTATATTATGTACTTATCTAATTTATTAAGCTATTTTATCTCTAGTTACCACAAAAAACTAAAAGATTGTATTAAGTCAATAGGTACGTAAGTTGTCAATTACATGCATGGAAATTGCATTATTGATTAGAATTAAATAATAATTTTTAATTGTCAATAGAAGTCGTAGCATTATACGACTCGCTTCCTAGTCTAATATACTCGTAAAATATGAGATATATTCGAACACGAAGTAAGGACAAAAATATCACGCCTAAAATTTTATTTAACGTGTGTGGTATGAGGAACTTAAAACAGGTTTCGTAATTCAAGACGATTGTATTTGCGTTGCGACTCCCAGACGACTAAAGTGCATTGTGAATGCGTCGCTGCATGTACCTATTTGATTTAAACAGAACACGCGGTGGAATGCAAGTGCGGTTCGGTGTTGGTACATTGTGTAGTGGAGCAGTAACAGTTAACAGTAGAATTGGCCGCGGAGACTATGTTCGATTGCCGGCGGCACGCACGCCTCCGTTCACCTAACGGTCCTCTAGTCGGTCACCTGGTATTAAGTGTATCACGATCCCAAAAAAATAATGACTAAATTGCTTCCGATTGAAATGGATCGTGTACTTAACTGTCGAAGATATTGAGGTCTAGTCAATTTGACTGATGATAACAAGTTTCACGGTTGAGAAAAAATTTATTACATCGATAGATACTATTGAAGTGTTAAATCCTCTTTCTGTGCGTTAACCTTAATAGCACGAAATTGTATCATGTCAGATAAGATCTAGATGAAAGAACAGTTTGCTCTCATAGCCCGTCGTAAAGCAAGGCTGGAGTCAAGTTTTTGTGTTTCAGTTGGGGTCTGGGTCTTTTAAATAAAAAAATTAAGCAATTAAATGTGATCCAGTACAATATAATTATTATTTACGAATGAATTTATGACATCCGACTTTTTTCTTGTGTAGTAGAGTTTTTAACCGTTTAAAACGATTTGTTTGGATAATTAAATAAAAAAAAGGTTTTAAACCGTTTGGTTACTTAGGTTTATACCGCGCGGCTTTACAACTATAGACTACCTCTCAGAATTGAGGAAAGTAAGCCCTAGTAATCACTATTACTATACTGTAAAGTTCATCAGTTATTAATAATGTAATCATTTTTATTTATTTCAGGGGGTGGAGCAAATGCTAATGCGAACGCCAACGCACACGCAAGCTCTCGTTCAAACGGATATGGTGGTTGGGGAGTCCCAGGAGGAGCATATGGTGCTGCTAATCCAAATGTTCTGAGGTAGGTAACTATAATATTTTACTATATACAAAATGTATAACTGTTTATTAATAGTATAATAGTATGAAATTATCGCAGTTCTACTATGATAGCCATAATCTAACGACGAATTATTTATGAAGGAAAAATAACTATGAATTCTACGTATAGGTACCTATATAATTTTTGCTTTAAACATTAATTCATGAAGTCGGTGAAAAGTAACGAACAAGTAAAAAGCCGCTATATGAAAAAGAATAATGAAAAGATAATGATAGGCAGTGCGATCGCTACTGTAAAGTAATTTGTAGTATAGAATGCCGGCATTTCGGGCATCCACAAATAACGTCACATCAAATTTAAATTAAATTTTAATTTTTTTATCATTTCACCCCGTTCTTATTACAGGTGGTCAAATTTATGAGACCCTCCTCTGGTGTGCTATCCAATATTTACTAATATTTCGTCATCATCAGTCTTGTTTATTTTAACATTATTTAATAAGAATATCGATGAAAGGAAATCCTAAAATTACGCGCGGTTTCTATATAAACCTTGTTTGATGTGGATAAAGGCTCCAATGACCACATACGAGTAACATTAGGTGCTTGCATGTGTGTTTAATATAACTTTAATGTAAAAAAATACATTAGCTAGTTACTCGTATATGATGTGAGATCAGTATATAGCATAGCATCTAAGTAGATATAGTAGAGTTTTAGAGATTTTTTTTAAAAAAAACCGCAGTATTACTGTATTCCCAATTCTATAAATTAAACAATGGCTTTCATAGATCTTGTTCTACGTTCAAGTAACTTACTTAACATTATTTGGAGGAAAGGGGATATATACTTATATAGATTCTGAGTAATCTTTACCTCAGCAGTGGGAAGTAATGAAGTAAATGTTCAAACAATGCACCACAAAGTATTTTTCCATTCCTCTCTCCCTTCAACACATTTAAGCTGTGTATCCACTCATTCGCGAGATTGTGTATGACAAATGTAACTAACCAAATGTTTTTTTTCTTTCATAGGCACTAAAAGACCACCGCAACATTAAAACTTAATTACATGGTGTTGGCTCATCCACCCAGAACGCGTATTTTCCACCAGTTGCACGCACGCGCCGCGCCACTGCGCCTGCGCATCTTCGCTGTGCAACTGCCGGAAGATCTATTAAATATTTATTGTAATTAATAATCAAAACTCTAATAAATGTGTTTTAACTGTTACATTTAGTATTTGTTCTTCTATTCGTGGTTTTACCTCTTAATTTTTTTTAACAAGATTCATTATTTATTTTTTCGTTAACTTTTTTATTTTAAATGTAATTATATTAGTTTATGTAACTTAGAAGAAAGGACGTTTACGCGGTTTGAAAATACTATCGATGATTATATATGAAAAGGCGATGAATATATATGAAATTCCTCTTTCTTAAAAAGGGTGGTTGATGTTAACAAATCACACATTTTAATCCCAAATGAAAACTTTGCATTGAATCTGGTGTTGGCCTTCTGCCGTATTTCTAATTGAGATACTAGTCTATCAATGATAACGAGAAATGTGTTAACCCTAAAACTTTTTTGCTCGAGGTCGATTTTCTTTTTTTATTAAAATACTTTTATTCATTTTTACATTATAACAAAAAAAACGTTTGTAGTCTATACTCGTAAAACATAGTAAACTAAAAATAAACATCATCAAAAAATCAATACAAATAGATTGAGCAAAAATATTTTGTCGATATAAACATAAAATCCGAAGTTTTTTTTATTGTTTATTAAATAGCAAACGAGCAGATAAGCCACCTGATGTTAAGTAGTCACTGCGGCCCATGGACATTCACGTCCAACCATAAATAGGATTGAAGTCATATTATGTGAGATTGCCATTGCTACTCACAAGGACTAAGATGGTCGCCTTAAATATATAGTTCGTCCGGCAGCAACATATAAAGTTATACGTCTATATTGTAATTTAGGTACATTACAAAGGACTCAATATATTTTACGAGTTAATAAAGAAATAAGTATTTGGCGCTAACTACATTCGTTATGTAGGTACCTACCTATATGTACCATTATCTGTACTCACCTCACACTTAATTTCAGTTACGTTTTGTTTCGGCGACCGGTCTGTGAAATGTGACTTTTTGCTAGCTTTGTGCCCCCTCACAACAACGACACAAAGAATGTACTTATATACCTACTTAATAAAGTCATTGCACTGACTTGCCTAGATGTAGTAGAAATCCCTGGATTTTACGCAAAACTTCTGACGTAATCGTTACGTCCAGTAACTTAATGAATGCTTTAGTATTCGCCGATCGATGCGAAGCCGCAGACATAAGACATCTGTCGTAAATCTGCTGTATTTAAATGCATGCAAAAAGAATGATTACCAATGCGCAAGGAGAGTTTAATGAACAATATTTCATCATTCATTATATCGGTCCTGTCAAGAAGTTTACCATAAAAATCTTAAATGGACGTGTACGGTTTATTAAAGTATAATAATATCCATTGCAACATGCCACACATCACATATTATTTTCGATGCAACGTAATCATCTTACCCATATTTAGGGTTCTGTATTCAAAGTGGCCAATCGAACCCTTAATTAAAACTACCCTACAATGAGCGTAGGTATGTTTATCACTGTTATTCTGTTATTCACATAACCAAATATACTGTTCCTATCTATCCTGCTGCTGGCTTTTTATATTTATTACTGCCGCCTGTTCATTAATTTTCATTTTGCTCCGACAACAGGAATAACCAACATCATTGTTCAACTTGTGGATACTCGTAGTTTGAGAACATCATCAAAACCTTTGTTGCTAGTCCATCCATGTTACTGTTCGAGTGACTCGAATTTTTTATTAAGCCTTCTATAATGGAAAAAAATAGATATACTTAATACCTTATCTTACTTTGGTCTGCGCCTAAACAACACAACAGAACCAGTTATGTGCGGATTTAAATCGCGCGTGGCCAAGCTTTTCTCTCTTTTTTGTAATCGTATTTGAAAAAGAAGGCTCATAATTAAATAATATTTTTATACTACATAACTTTATGATACCCATTACGTTAGTGCCGTTTCATGATTTGTGATGATTCTTAATTCTTAATTTTATATCAGATGAAACGTAACTGCTGGTAATCTATGTTTTGATATTAAGGTGTTGACAAAAAGTTAATCTATAGAATCCTTTGTCTTTTACTGACTGACAGAGATCAACGCACAGCCCACACCGCTGATCGTAGACACCTGAAACTCGGAGGGTGTGTCTTTGCATGACGTAGGCATCCAATAAGAAAGGATTTTTCGAAATTCTACCCCTAAGGGGATGAAAAACTGGAGCAAAGTTTATATGTGACGTATGTCCTTGGTTCAATTAATTATGAAATCTACGCTTACGAAGTCGCAGGCATATCTACATAAGTATATTTTAATTAATAAGGTATAATTTTAATGTTTATTTTATTTTCAGGGCTGGTCAAACTAAGGCTCAATCCGGCCCGGTTATCGGGGGACGATCGATCAGCGCCAGCTCCTCAGTGGGCATCGATGGAACAGGCAATGGTTATTACGCCCAGACTGCATCTTCTAATTAAATAAAAAATGGGCCATAAAAACCAATCTCCTACCGAACAATAGAATTTAGCCAAAACCTTTGCCTGTACCTATGTTTTATATTACTAAGAAACTAATTAAATATTGATAAACGTTTCCAGTAACTTGAAATAAATAAATATTTATATTTAATAAAAGTATTTCTAATAAGCCACCCTTGATAAATAGAATATTAAGGTAAGGAACAAACCTCTACTTAACCTAAACTGTTAAACTTTATGGAAATATTGAATGCAACATGGTTACATAACAAATAAAACATAAATATAAACGTATATTTTTTATTAAATGTACATTGGATGAGGATTGATACAATATCATGGCCAAAAGATATTTATGTTGAAACATTTATAGTAATTACCCGTAACTCTAGATCTATGAATAGATCGTAATACAATTCAGTTTCGATCCATACTATGAGGATAGCAAAAACGCTAACAAGTCATAAAATAAATATGCAATTATAGAGGTATTTAGATTCTACACATAAAAGGCGTTGATTGTACACCGACGAGAAAATTGTTGTTTTTATGTAGATAGGTTAGGTATACAAATTCCTTACGTTAGTAGATACGGCTTTACTTATTAGTACTCTAAAAATAAAATTTACCTAAAACTTATTTAAGGCCAATTGTAGATACCTTAGTAATACTTTTGAGGTAATTCTAGCCTGTATTGGGGTTTATTATATTGATATCCTGGGGCTGGTTCGGGAACCGGAGCAGGAGCAGGCGCAGGCACAGGTTGCGGTAATATTGGCACATGTGGTGGCGTCACTATTACTGCATCATCTGTCAATGCAACATCACGACCTGTTGGTGGTAACTGCTGAGACGTGTATACCTGCGGCTGGAACCTCCCCGGCGCTCCATATTGAGTGGAGACATCAAATTGACTCAGAGGTCCGTACTGTGCCGGTAGTTCCATTCGACCGAACATTGTCCCCAAAAATGGGAACTTATTGGTCAAAGTTGCCCATAATCCAGTTCCTCCAACTTGATTACTACCCTGGTTGCCCCAGAACAACCGCTGTGACTGCTCTGGGTTAAAGTTTGGGTTCCCGCTAGTGTAAAAAGCGTTTGGGACGTTGTTGTATCCTATATCACTTTGTACATAGTACCCAACAGCACTACCTGGAACGAAATCATTTACTTAATAGGCTTGTTTCTTAAGAACTTTATGGTTACGATTGGCTTTAACATATTGACAATTTAGTGCATACAAAACGTTTTAAAGACATAATTTGTCTGTCTACATGTTATATAATATCATTATGGTTAATATTAAATAATCTAATTATTACAACTACTGTACTAAACAAGTATGTCACACACGATCCACATACCTACGAGACAGCAAAACAAAAATCCGATCGACGCATCCATTTTCGCACGGATTACAGAAACGAAACTGTGTGCGATTGCTGCTCGTCTTGGCCTTTATACCTCCTCTGTTTGTTTCCAAAAGAGAACCTTGAAGTAAAATTCTCGTAACCCAATATTGAAAGTGTGAGGTAATGATGGTAAGGTAGTGGCTCACCCAGCGGCCGGCGGGTGGCATGGCGTGGACAATAGGCGCGACATCTAGGTGACTCGTGCGCTACCCGCATACACAGGTTGTGTTTAATATACATATTTATAAACTTCTGACTTTTTGTATATACTGTATTGTGAAAAATGGTAATAAGATGCGTAAGACTCTTTGTTTGTATGGTTTCATGCTGGGCCAAGATTATTTTGGTTTACGTACAAGGGATCGTTGATCATGATCATTGCGTCATACGTAGAGAAACTGCATAAAGAAGCATGTAAATTTAAATTACCAAAGTTACACTAAATTTACTACCTCAAAGAACGCTTTAGCTAGTGGAATCTACTTCATAATAGGTATCTTCTTATAATCTAACCCTTGGCACTATTTCTTAATTCTTCTCAGTTTTAATTCTCATTTCGTACATCCTTAATCTTTTATTAATTCTCCTTTCCCACATCATTATGTAGTATGTATATACCTATATATGTATGGTTATTTGGAAGAAATCGCTGAATAAGAACGTACCTATTATTTATATTGTTCGTTTTATTGTTTTTACATTGGTGTGTACAATAAGGAGTTGTAATAATAAACTTTGCACTTAGGTATTTCAATTTTATAAAATAGAAAGAAAGCAAATTCAGCTCCGCATATAAAGCTTCTTTACTGCGCCTTAACAAGAAGTTTCAATGGTTAGATACAACGACTACAAGTAGGTCTATATTACATTTTATTGTTGTTATGAATATTCTAATCATAATTTCAAATACAATCGGCATCAGTATAGTTTTACGATTCAAGTAAACTAACACCCTGTGAACGATAACGATTGGTGAAAAATGCGCTCGGACGCGTGCGTGCGTGTTTACTTAACATAATCGGCATTATTCATAAGATAACAAGTATTTGTCTTCGATGGTTGTCACGGTATTGTGGTCCGAATCGGTACAGAAGTCTTTTGCGAAACGTTGCTTAATATGAGAATTTTATGTGGTGCTCGACTCCACTGTGCCCACTGTTCAAATAGAGCAGATACTGTTTAGTAAATTTTTCCACCTATCTACACAAAGGGAAGTAATATTTGTCATAGATATGCCTTTTAATCATTATGTACTGTAATTAGTCACTTTCCGTTTCATTCATAGTAGAGCTTACTCAGTCGTTATATTTAAGTTATAATTTTTTTTTCTTTTCTTTGGCTTCACGCATTTTGCGCATTTGCCATTTTCAAAAACGGAGGAAACAAAACGGATAGG
>DWQL01002047.1:0-10396 GCA_018231265.1 Noctuana haematospila
ATTCATGAGGAAGGTTATAGGCTATCAAGCATTACGCTACTATTCTTAACGCGGGTGAAACCGCGTGTCACAGCTAGGAAGTTATAATAATTGTTAAAAGAGATTCGAATAATAGACAACTTCTACCGACTACAAAATTGTCGCCCACATAATGCAAATTAAAGACTTATGTAGTTTTCTCATGGACACCGTAGTCAGAACTGGATTCAATTGAAATTGGACGAAACGGGAAGCATCAGCTTTTAAATAAAAAAAGAATCATCCCGATCGGTTCACCCAGTCGAAAGTTATTAGGTAACAAACATAAAAAAAACATACAGTCGAATTGAGAACCATCGCCTATTTTTGTAGTCATAACTGCAGACTAGTATATGTTATTCAACCCGATATTACTTTCGCTACATGAGTTAGTTTCACTTGCATGTCGTTGTAAATAGTAGCTATTATAATGGTAACTAGAACTGTATCTCCAACAATCAGAAATAACTTATTAGTTCAATCGCTATCTCATTGCCGGCTATCAGAATAACTCGGAGGCCTTTGCCGAGGCATTATGGTTTGCCACACAACATAACTCCTGGAAATAGGTTTAAGGAATCGTTTAAATAGTAACAAAATAGCTACACCATACGTTTATTCCTTTTAAAACAATCTCACTGAATGGTTTGTTGAGGAAATTGTTTTGCTTTGAACGATTCTATAGACAGATGAATGATATGGCTTTCATGTAGTACTTTAGATTAAGTTTTTGTGAAGTGAATCCACTGTATAATACCAGCTGTGCCACGCGGTTTCACCCGCGCTAAGAATTGTAACGTAATGCTGTTATATTCGTTTCCTCTTAAAATTTAAAGAATTTTTAAAATCGATCCAATAGTTTCGGAGCCTATTCAATACGAGTACAAACAAACAAACAATCGAATCTTAATAATATTAGTATAGATATCCTGGTTACCTCAGAAATTCACGAAACACAGACGAATTGCAATTGCAATATTGAATACATTATTTATCAGCGGGTTTGTGCGCACTTCTAATAAGCGGGATATAGTAAGTTAAAGTTACATAAATCGTTAATGAAGTTTAACGAAAATCTTATGATGCTGCAAAAATTAAAGCTCAAACGAAATCAATTTCAGAGCAAACAAACAACTCGAACATGTAATCACACTCCGACCTATGAACTCCTAAACAACCTAAGATCAGCTTACATCGGGACGGAATGTAAACAGCGAGCCATCTCCTAAGGCGCCATCTATAATTTTCTAACAATGCTCTGAATGTGACCATTTTAACATGACCCCCGGAAATGCGAAACGACACACCTCTGGGAACCGCGAAGGTATGTGCAGAGAAGGGGGACAGAGATCAAGAAATGCCGGTTTCAAAATACACGCCCGATCGATCTGGGATCGATCCGTGGATATTGCATATTTATCAACCTTTGACACGGGTAACTACTCGGAGGTAACATCTTCATGGAAGCGAAAAGGATATAAAACAAACATGTTTAGAGGTGTTTGAACTTGCGCGTGCGTTCGATAGATCGGACATTTGCTGATAAACTCGTATGTTTGAAAATGTTTTGCTATTAAGGTTCTTTGTTTTTTCAATAATGGAAAGACTTCTTTGATCAATTAGCGATCCCTATGAGGTAGTAGTACCATGCCGGTCCGCAATAGAAGGAGTCCTAGGTTCGATTCCCAATGGGTAGACGTTTAAATGTTCGATATCGGAAGTACCTATGCAGATAATATTTTATGTAATATTATAATATGCTAGGATGTAAGCTAATAGGTATATAACACGCTGGAGTAGAAACCTAACCTTGATTGATGATACATGATAATTTCAGAGCTTTAACTAGCATCCCATTAATGCTAGAGCTGACTTCGTCAAACGTTCTGGCAAATTATGTTCGAGCAGATGTTACAAGTTATTTAGAAAAATCACCAGCCTAACACAGCTGATAGACTTATGATCCATAGCTTCACTATTTCTAAGCTTCGGAACGTCTAGTTCCTCCATGATTATGAAGCTGGTGCGACCCAACAAAGTGACATTATCCAAGGTAGCTAAAAGAACACCGATTGAAAATTTGTGCAGCCATCTAAAATGCAAATTTCGATCACTTAATTCAAAAACTGACTTAACGTGACTCTAATCACGGTTACAAAAATGGTTCCCAGAGTTGTGATGTAAAACGGTTAATCGCTCGTGTAGTGGAATTGCGGCAAATTGGTCCGCGCGGCGTCACGCGCGAATATCAAGCAGCTTGGGCAATTCTCTGAGCAGTCTAAAGCATTTGATACCTTCGTTATGTGGTAAAGTGACCACAATAGCTAACCACTGAACGTGTGTGTTATATTTTGTAACTGTGTTTGTCTGCGGTGCTTGGCTGATTATAATGATGGCACAGGGAGAATGGATATGAGGATCAAGGTTTAAGAGTTTTGATGAGAAATTAGCGCCACATTATATATTAGATGTATTTACATGAAAACACCCGCACATACTTCATGCAAATTTGCAAATTTCGGACTTGACTTTTCTCATAGATGCCATTGTCAGAATCAGACCAAATTAAAACGGGACCAAACGGACAGCATAAGCTTTCAAATAAAAAGAAACATCCAAATCAATTGGCGCATTCAAAAGTTATGAGGTAACAAACATAAAAAAAAATACAGTCGAATTGAGAACCTCCTCCTTTTTTTTGAAGTCAATTAAAACATTTAAAACCTGACAAGGTGACTAATATGAGGTATTGGTATAGGTATTAAACAACACTTCAGACGGACATCTACAAACATGAGAATCGCTGTAAAAACTTTGTCGGAATATTTGAAGGTATAGTAACAAGTATGAGTGAGATAAATCACGAATATAGTTAATGGACCTAAATTCATGTACCTAATTAGTTTTTTATTTCGTACTAGCTGCGCCCCGCGGTTTCACCCGCGTTAAGAATTGCAACGTAATGCTGTCATATTCGTTTCCTCTGTGTAAAAGTACATGGTCATACTGATGTCATGACAATCGGTTGAACGTGACAGAAGTTTCTACTCTGCAGCGCCACCTGTGGCGAGTGGCATCAATGAGCTATACAAACCTTCTCCGTGGAAAAATACATACCTATATATACCAATTTTCATAATAATCGGTCCAGTAAGTTTTCGAGTTCACCGATGACATACAGATAAACATTCAGTTTTCTATATATAAAATGTACCAACTTGGACAAGACATGTAAAGTCCACCAACCGCACTTGGCCAGCGTGGTGGACTGTGGCCTCAATCCCTCACATATTTGAGAGAAGATAAAATGCGTGTTTGTTTACTGATTTTACCTCCGCTCGAACTGCTCGATTTTTTCTCCACAAGAAATGCTACGGTATAAAAAACGGATTTTAACAATGAATTATGTCATATACACCACAATCAAAAGTCCACAGTTCGTAGGTACTATAGAGATATCACAACTATCATTACATTGCATTCTTTAAAATGTATTGTTTACTCATATTTTATTACTATAATTACCTTAAGACATATGTCTATTGTTACAGTACCTATCGTATAACGTGCATGTAACCACAAAGATGCGACGGACATAATATTGAAAGGGAATATTGGGTAAAATCATTACAACGCGTTGAATACGATTGTCTGTCATGTCTATTGATTTTATCTCATCGTCCGTCGCGTCGATGAATGTTTGAATGTTTGAAGTGCCCCCTAGGTTTGCCATATTGTTTTACTCCCCTTTTGCGCGGCTATTATACCCTTTACTCTATTATGTTTTGTTCTAATTTTAATTTGTGTATACTATAAAAAATAACTTTATCAGAAACCAGTTAAGATGGCCCTTAATATCTCAAATAAGTTTTAATTAAATTTGCTAGCGCGCGCACTCTAAAGGGCTTCTTTAAAACTTTTTTTCCGTAGCAATCTGTTTTAAAAAGAAGCCGTTTAACTCCTACCGTTTTTTTACCTATCTTCGTTCCAGCTGTAGGTAATTACCGCAACCGGCAACCTTGCCTTTTATGTGCTGACCAACGAGGAATAGTTGTGCTAGAAAATTATAACTTACGAAAGTTTATAAAATCAAAAACAAATATACCTATATAAGTAATGGATTTTAAGTAAAAGTTCTAAATTTAGTATTCACATCTAAGTGATTTGTCTAATATATATTAATTGTTAAGTGATTTAGAATTGACACCATACACTGTTGGTGACTTTGTGATCACGGTCAAGGATATGTAAATTTAAGTTCGAAAATTGGTAAATATAATGTGTGCTGTCCTGAATAAAATATGTAATGTATATAGTAATATATGCAGTAAGCATAATATATGTACCTATATAATACTATAATCTTAATATAGATGTGACTGGTATGGTCATCGATCAATAAAATCCGTGTTTATGCTTCGTAATCAGATAAAAAGTACGTATATATTTTCATTTCCCTTTACATCGCGACAAACCTACTAAGTAAACAACTGCAGTGGCCAGTTACGTACCTATTATATTATTTTTTAAGCGTGCAACATACTAGAGTAGTCTATCAACTCACACGGATAATCGGACATACACACTCACACAGATAAAAAAGTATAGGGCGTCACACACAATGAATTACCTACTGTAATAATATATTTATAGCCGACTTCAAAAAAGGAGGTTATGAAATTTGATATGAAACTTTCTACTTTACCGTAGGTATCTAAGATATTTCATTGTTTGATACAATACAAATATGTTATTTGTTTCAAATACAAATTATTTGGATCATCAGCTTCAGACACCATTTGGTTGTAGGGGGCTAGTAGAAAAAGCCGGCGGAACAGAACTATTGGCATTCTTTTTAAAAACAATGGTAAGTTACAAATTACAATCTTAATGATAGCATGAATAATATTAGTTATGTGAACGCTAAAATGCGAGCTTATAACATTCCACTGGCCGCAACAAACTCACATAATCTAGGAATATGAGTTAAACTACTGACATGTAACGTATCATTCGATATAGAAAGATACTGTTAGATTAATAAAAAAATATACAGATTCCGTGCCTCACACGATTATCAAGCACAATGAAAATGAATCTATGGACTTCGAAAAATTATTGTCGATGAAAAAGTTAAGGTTAAGTTATAGGGCAATCCCTTGACCACATCGTCTTTGTTTTAAGTTTAAATTGTAGTTGAATAAATTGTAAAAATCGAGCGTCAAATCAAAAATTCGGAAAAAATGTTTTTTTTTCATCACTATTTCGGCCATACCTTTTTTCATTTTTGACTCGAATAATTCTTTTACACCTTCCAGCTCTCGTGAATACGCATCTTTTGAGTCTTTTTGATTATCATGTGTTCACAATTCTCCGAGATAAAGGTATGCCCGGAATTTTAAGTAATATCAAAATAAATATTATATTATTACCATCGTATGCGACGAGCCTAATGAAGTGTCGCTTTGTTTAGCACGTGTCGAGCCATGCTCCATGCGTCATGTGTCCGATCAAATAGTTGCATGTTGGTCGTCGCTTACCGTGGAAGAAAAAAGACAAATACAGGGACGTAAGGCCTTTCTTTTGTCTGCTTATTTACTATTATATATACTGACTAGCTTATCCTCGCGACTTCGTCCGCGTGGAGTTTAGTGGACCCTATAAATCAATACTTAATTATAAATCGCGTTACGAAAGAAACCGGCTTCTAGTCGCGCACATAATTAAATTTAGGACTTATATAGTTTTTTCATAGATGTCGTTGTCAGAACTGGACCAAATTGAAATAGGACCAAACGGGAAGCATTAGCTTTCAAATAAAAAAAAACCTTTCAAAACACAATTTACTGTAGCTGTAAAATAATCTGTCTGCAAGTGTTGGTGTGTGGTGGTATTTTTCCAGGTAACTGTAAATACAACTTGTACCGATCGGCTCGGCCCAGTGTGGCACAACCCTAACAGTCTGTCATCATCTTGTTTAGCTTCTAGATTGTGTTATAGTTGAGTGTTATAGTTACTTGTGTTGTCTTGTAATTGCAGTCCTGATTCACGAACGTTATTTTTACACTGATAATAATGCGAGGCGTCTCGTGTTGCGATGTATAGGGCTAGCACATGTATAAATATAGCACCAGTATACATAGGTACATCTATACCTATAAGCTAGTAATACATATAAGGGATATTAAGGGACTCTGTAACCGTAACCGAAACTATTGGATATCTTAACAAAAACTATAACCAAATCCGATATAAAATCATTTCGGATAAATATGCTTAGTTTTAAATGTTTAGGAAGTTTAAAATTGGTAAGTGTTCTATAGGTAACAAAAATTTTCAACCCTTTTTTTTATGTCCCACTGCTGGGCACGGGTCTCCTTACAACCGGGGAAGGCCTGGAGCATACTCCACCGTGTCGGATGTTGTCAAACCGCCCAACGGGACTCCGACCAGGTTTAACGACTGTTATCTATTGATAACAACCGGGACCGACGGCTTAACGTGCCCTCCGAAGCACGGAAGCGCGCATGTAATTTGCCAGTAGCAGTCACCCATCCGAGTACCGGCCGCGCCCGACGTTGCTGAGCAAAATAATCGCTTGCGATCCACACTACCAGCGGGGCTAATAGTAGTACAGTTTATCGATTTTTTATGTAGTACCTACCAAATATCAACCTCAAAATATTATTCGATTGAATTAACTTCGTAACTGAAACTATTCGAAACTAACGGATAGTCGCAAAAAAATCATCTGTAGATACAGATATGATTTTTTTATCCGTTACTTTCAGATGAAACAGGTAGTTTATAATATAATATTCAATTAATTTCAATGATATTCAAAATATCATATCCATAACATCACTGATACATATAATGTGCAGCGCCGGCCACAAATCTACATAATACAAATTATATTATTAATCTGCGTTGTTGTTTAGCTTACTACTTTGTATGAATATTGTTTGTGCTGCCGTGATTGACGTTAGGAAACAAGAACAGAATAATATAGCGCATATACTACGAGTAATAGCACTTTAGAATGCAATTAGTATTTGAAAAAAGCAAGCCTCAAGCAAGTCTTAAGGCAATTATTTGTGTTTCGTTTGGGGAGGGTTGCAGCCGGACACACCGGAGTCTGTCCTCATAAGTCGCAACGCCTCCAAGTATGATCTTAGATAGAACTTCTCTTCTATTTGAATTTGGTGAATGTCCAAGAGTTGGAGTGTCTAGATACTTCATATCCGGCGGCCTATAATAATATGATCGTTTCCTATTCATAAACATTATGGTGAAAATGGATAGGGTGCTTGATATTCAAGCACTTAATCATTAATTTATTATTAATAATTGTTTTTAATGTCGTTGAAAATTGTATTCAGGGCTGTCCAGGTAAATATTGTGACCAATTGCGACCACGTCACTATAATGCGGGTCGGCATTCGCATATGTATCTAAATTCGAATGTTATTAATAAAATTAAAAATTATGTTACATACAAAAAGTTTAAAATAATTGAATGAATTCGTCACTCAATCTTGTTTACAACACCCTTTCTAGCGAAATTTCTCTTTAGGACAATTTATAAATTTCGTGACACGTAGCGCCATCTACCTATTGGCGAGTGAAATGCAGGCCGCAGTTTTATTTTTATTTTTATGTATCTGTAACAATTGTTGTATATAAATTTCATCATTATGTACACCTTCTCCTCATGAACTTTAATTATTCCAAATCTCAGACTCCTCCGTGTGACGTAAGTAATTAAAAATGTATCTAACGAAAGTTTTCTCTTCACGAATGAATTTATAGATTTTAGTCAAAGAAAATTTACATATGGGTAACAGTGTTGAAGACATTAAAAACTTTAACCTCATCGATAGTTCATCCTCAAGCACCATTGCCTATTATACATACATACTTTATTATACATACGAGTACATACACATTCACTATTGGACATACCGTCGTTATTGGAAAAAATGTGAGAACAATTTTTAATAGACCTTAAACAAAGACAAATGAACCTTTTGTGCTGTAGATAGAAGCATTCTTGACTTGCTTTTGATATGAGATTTCTTCACTTCTGTCCTTAGGATAAGGGCAATTGAATTCCGTAAATTAAGTCTCGTTTGTAGACACAAAAGCTCATTTTGTCTATTAGACTTCTCTGACAAGAGCTTCAGAATTAGTAATAATACCTTTCAGGAGTCGAGTGGTACTCGTAGATAAACTGGATAATCCTTAAAACAAAAGCGCCTTTAAATCATTGAATTATAGGTATAATTAAATTAAATTAAATTGGTCAAAATATGTACGCATAAATATAAATTTCATAATTCATAGCCAAAAAGACCGATAAAATGATTTCGCAAACACAAGTTCGAAAAACACTCATTACGGTACAATATGTACCTACGTTTCAAACAATGGACAAAACTAACTAGAAAACAAATTTTATTTTTCCTTATTTCTTTAGAGTTGCTTCTAATAAATTTTTTGAGTATACTTTAATGTATCGTTATTTACTCGTGTAGGTACATATTAATATCAAGTTGAAGTGTCGTTCTGTAATTTCCAAATCACACAGCCAGGTCGAAAGGCTAATCTTATTGTCAAATATCTATAGTGTTTTTCAAAGCATGATTATCATCTCTGATCTGTTAGTAAACACAGTTGTCAAATTTTTCCATAAGACTCGTATGTGAAACACAGGTTTTGAGATTTTAAAATGCTACATTTATGAAACTCAAATTGATTTGATAGAGGTTAGTTAAATAAATTTTGATAAACGTTAAGTCTTTTCATAGGCTGTATGTATATGGCTATCTATAGAGTGCCTCTAGCTAAATCTACAAAACTTTTGACCCTCTGTCCCTTTTTTTAGTCACACTATTTATACCTGACCCAAATTTTCTGGAATTTTTACTAGCATAGGCAGCTCTAGGCAGTTAAGAGCCTAATTATTTTAGGATTATCTTATCCAAAATTTTGAGTGTTCTCAACTTTAATGTAAGTAGTATGCATTCGACGTAAAAGAAAAGCAGTTGAAGTCTGGGCATCTGATTATAACTAATAAATTGATTACTAAATTGATTTAAGAACATCACTTTCTTCTAGAAAGAAAGGGAAAAGGAAAAAAGAACAACAAAGTGGTGCACTTCTTTTTCCAAAAACTGCATTTTTTATACCGATTCGCATTTCTAAGGGAAAATTAGACTTTTAACCTTTTCAAAATAAACAAAAGAGTAAACTAAGGACGCTGTAGACTTAGCTTTCTATGCTCACATAGCAATAGCATTTTCATTTATTTCTAGAGAGGGACGCCTGTGTGCTTAAGACCTGTATTTGATCTTTTCATTCTCAGATAGAATATTGCCGATATTAAATTTCGCAGAAACATTGCAGGGAGGGCGTAATTTTACGCTCATTTTCTTTGTCACTACAAAAGAAAGCAGAATGAAATAAAGTTCGGGAATTAGCTTCTGAAGTATTGTCAATTGGAGGCTTCAGAAACTAATAAAAACTTTCTTACTTTGGAATTCTTCCTTCTTTAAATATAATCCTTGGGGTACTTCCGGTTATGAGTCCTTTGTGTATTGCCTAAGTAAAGAAGGGAATTTCGGGGCTTGACATTCCCAACCCATCGTGCGATATATCGTTGAAGCGAAGGACACTTGTGTTATAACAACGCGATGTTCGTAAAGATAAAAATTAAAAAGACATAAGCGACGCAAGCATTACACGCTTACAATAGACGGCATACGAGTCTATCGTACATTATTGTGATGGTCGCAGCGCAGCATTTGCGTTACCATACGCATGAAGAACGGTAACTCGGAGGAACCGACGTGTTTAAGAGCCATACTAGTATTTACTTGCGGCTTAGTAAATCATCTTTTTTTGTTCCAGTGTTTGGCAACTCAATCAATAACGGACGTCGATTTAAGGTACAATCTACGAACGCATTGCTGTCCTTGCTAAAGGGTTTCGTTCTGACTGTGACATACAGGGGCCTCATTGTGGTCGTCTCGCATAACATCCGGCAGCTTTTGGGATATTCCGAGGTAAGGGCAAAGAAAAATATTACATTTCGAGAGAAAAATATTACATGAGATTATTCAATAAAGGCGCTTTAAAAAATTTATAATAATAAATAACGCTTCACACTCACAGCCCCACACTAGGATTCTTTGTGTCGTGGGTGCCATGAATACATACAAAGACAATTACACAAACACCGAGACCGAGAACAGAATTATAAATTCATCATTTAAATTTCTGCCCCGCCGGGGATCGAACTTGAGATCCTTCGTATGGTGGACTGGCGTGGTAACCACTATACCACGCGGGTCGTCAAAAAAACATAAATAAGGGG